>BQNB010017930.1:0-69094 GCA_026074375.1 Tanacetum coccineum
TGTTTAGGTTTTCTTTTCCTACTTGAGTGAGTCTATTTTGTATTCATTGGGCATACTTGTATATGACTTGGAGTCTAATCTCACTTTAGTTCATAATTTTTGTAAATGTTGAAGATTATCGGGTGGCTTACCAAGAATAACAAGGTCACGAGGTGTATATATGAGAGATACCATTCAGCACAAAAATAGTACAACAAATACTCGTCAATGCTAGAGCCACTATACAACAAATACGGTTACACAAGGCTTGAGATCTTGTAATATTTCTAAGGCAAGGCACATTCATAAGACAACACCAATGCACTCTGCTGCCAGTTGCCACATGGGCTTAGACATGCCTATGTGATGGTGTAGAGTTTGACAAAAAAAATTCCCTTGACTAGCTATGGGCTGTTTGAAAATGGCTCCTTATGATTAGATACGGGGAAAGGCCAAGTGGTTTGAAGAACCTGCTTACATTCCAAAACAATGTACTTTAAAGGTCTCTTACCTCTATCTTATATACTCAAATTACCGCGCTCTGAATGTAAAATTTATGTACCTACTTTATTGATGTGGTAAAAGATTGTATAAGATTGTATAAGAGACTTGATTATTAAAATCAAACAGAAAAACACAATTAGCAAACCTCAGCACGAGTTTTGTTAGATTCTTTAAACAGAGTCTAGAGTCTAGAAGGAGACAAGGCACCGTTAACCTAAGTATGATTATATTAGTAATATTAAAGATAGAACAAGAAAACTAATATCAAAAAAGGGATTTTAACTTACAACGGGACCAATTAGCTCAAATCACAGACTCTAGTAAAGTATATTTGACATCACTCAATTGTTGATTATACAGCTTGGTCAAAGCCTTGATGCTTATTAACCAAGCAGAAAGAAAGATAAGTGTGGTAAAAACTATTTGCTTCCTCGAACCCCGATGCTGTACTTTTTAAACCAAGTGTTGATGCACATGAAACCTATCACTGGCGAAGATCCTAAAAACAGGAGTTTCCATTTTTAAGCTACTAAAGTCTTGTTGTGGAGGGATGAGCGCAACTTCTTAGCAAGAGCATTAACTTGAGTGTAGTTAGGAGCGAGGCTAAAATAAGCATGATAAATCATTTACAGAATCAAATAAAGCTTTTAGTAACTAGATACCACATCAATAAAGTAGGTACATAAATTTTACATTCAGAACGGTAATTTGAGTATATAAGATAGAGGTAAGAGAGACCTTTAAAGTACATTGTTTTGGAATGTAAGCAGGTTCTTCAAACCACTCATAAATTTTACATTCACAACGGTAATTGGCAGCAAAGTGCATTGGTGTTGTCTTATGAATGTGCCTCGCCTAAAAAATATTACAAGATCTCAAACCTTGTGTAACCGTATTTGTTGTATAGTGGCTCTACCACTGACCAGTATTTGTTGTACTGTTTTTGTGCTGAATGTTATCTCTCGTATATGCACCTCGTGACTTGTTATTCTTAGTAAGCGACCCGATAATCTTCAACATTTACAAAAATTATGAACAAAACCCTCAAACTTGAAGGAGTTCAAGAACCAGCAAGTTTTGTAATGCAAGACTACTAGGCTATACAGACATATAATATTACCTTGGATATTACCGTTTGTAAAAAGGTGAGGTAAGATCAAACTCATTTGTAATGCAAGACTACTATGCTATACAGATATAATATTACCTTGGATATTACCGTTTGAAAAAGGTGAGGTAAGATCAGACTCATACAGAAACTTGCTTTCACATTAAAGTAGTAGCATTTTAAAAATAAGGTGAGATTAGACTCAAGTCATATACAAGTCTGCCCAATGAATACAAAATAAACTCACTCGAGTAGATGTAAAAGAAAACCTAAACAAAATAGACTCATATACAGTTTTTCTACAATCATTTCGCTCAATAATAAACAAAAGTTTATATTTTAGTTAAGAACAAACAACTCACTTTGTTCGCCTCGGAGACAGATAGTAAAACTTGTGTTGCGGAAGAGATGCGAAGATCATTTCAAGTACAATAGTCCCATTCAAAATAGTAAGAAGGTCTTTTGAAACATCAATGAAGTAACCCAACCCAAAAGAAAGACAAAAGTTTCCTGAAAAACAAACAAGATCAAAACAGAATGTGTTAGTTTGTTAACCAACATTAACACTATCGCAGCAAACTCAAAGAAATCAGCTATTAACATGATTATAAAAAGCTTAAAAATAACAGTACTACTACGTGAATCCACACAGCATACTTGATGGTTTTATAGAAAACAAACATCATGATCAACTGGCGCGCAGCAACCAAAACCCCTAACCAAGGTTATAAATAGCGTGAGGCGTGGCGTGACTGCATGACCAAACCTCACGCCTTAGAAGCCATGGCGAGTTATGGCATTTTTAAGACGTGACTTAAAGCGGCACAAGATATGAAATATTTATAAATTTATATCATATTTTAAATGTATTGAATTTACAAAGTGTCATACATAAAAAAATAAAGTAAATAAACTATCTTTTGCATGTTATCTTTTTCATTTTTATAATAAAAATATATTTTTATCGAATTGATATCAAAAAATCTTCCACGCATCACAATTTATCGCGTCTTATCACGTTTTCCACTCCTCATTGCATGTCAAGCCTTAAGCATAAGCCTTGGTATATTGCGTAGCGTGGAGGTCACGCCTCACGCCTTTACGAGGCCTTAACGGTGTCATGACACGCCTTTTAAAACCATGCCCCTAACCGAGTAATGCATACAATAAAAAGACATTTTGAAACCATGCCCCTAACCAAGTAACGCTGCAATACTACCATAACCACATATAAACATGACCGTATCCCAACATACGGTAAACACCTAACAGCAATCTTTTATTAACATGAACTGGCTTTTATTAACATGAACTGGCTGCAAGAATTTATAACAAAAAATTGTATGAGACTTTTATAAAATCAACAGAAAAACACTACTGATTAGCAAACCTCGGCACGAACTTGGTTAAACAGCATCCGATACTGTTAACCAAGCATGAATATATTAGTAACATCAAAGATAGAACAAGAAAATTATAATCAAACAACAAGGTTTTTAACTTACAACAGATTTAGTGAGCTCAACTACCGACTCTAATAAAATATCATTCACATCACTCAATTGTGGATAGAAAAGCTTGGTTAGAGCCTTGAGGCTTATTATCCAATGAGTGAAAAGTATAAGCGTGACAAGTACTTCTTTCTTTCTAGAGTCTAGATGTTATATTTTCTGGTACAAAGTATAGCAAAAGTATGATACTAGGGGTGAAGATGCTAAAAAAAGAAGTTTCCACTTCTCTGCTAGGAGATGAACAGTAAGAACCTCTGTAGTAGTAAGAACCTCTGTAGTAGTTTCGTTGGACCTATAAAATCAATATAAGCCTTTTATAATCATGTTAATACTGATTTCTTTAAATGATTTCTTTAAATATGTTTGCTACAGATAGTGTTAATGTAAAAGCAAGTTTTATTAATTTCACTTAGCGAAGGAAGGAAGAGCGGAAGTTTCTTAACAGTAACATTAATTCAGATGCTAAAAACCTCCGCTTATCCTTCATTCAGTAAGTGGAATTAATAAAACTTATTTACATTAAAGAAATCGGGTATTAACATGATTATAAAAGGCTTATATTGATTTTATAGGTCCAACGAAACTACTACAACCTCTTGAAGATGTTCTAGCAGAGAAGTGAAAACTTCTCTTTTAGCATCTTCTCCCCTAGTAGCATACTTATGCTATATACAACATCTAGGTTCTAGAAAGAAAGAAGTACTTGTCATGCTTATACTTTTCACTCCTTGGATAATAAGCCTTTGAGGCTCTAACCAAAGCTTTTCTATCCACAATTGAGTGATGTGAATGATATTTTACTAGTCGGTGGTTGAGCTCATTAGATATGTTCTAAGTTAAAATCCTTGTCGTTTGATTATAAATTTCTTGTTGATGTTACTAATATATTCATGGTTGGTTGACGGTGGTATCATCGATGCTGGTTAAAGAGTTTAACCAAGTTCGTGCTGAGGTTTGCTAATAAGTACCGATTTTCTGTTGATTTTATAAAAGTCTAATACAATTTTTTGTTATAATTTCTTGCCGCTAGTTCATGTTAATAAAAGATTGTTGTTGGTGTTGGGTGTTTACTGTTGGGATACGGTCTTGTTATCTGTGGTCACTTGGGACTGTATAGATTTTAGTTGAAGGTACCGATACTAGTAAAAATGTTTGTCTCGAAATGTCTTTCTGGTGCTCGGTTAGGGTTTTGGTTGTTGCACGCCAAAGCATGATTATATTAGTAACATACCCGCCACCCGCTCGTTTCACCAAACATACCCTAAAAAGTAATTGTGACAAGTGAAGTTGAGTGAGTGTGTATTTATAAGAAAGCAAGTGTGAGGGAGTTTGTTGCTGATGTGGCAAGCGGGAATTATAATTTCTTTTTAAAAAATATGTATCTTTTTTTCAAAATAAAAAAAATTCAAAAAATGTTTTGGTTTTGGTCAAAAAAACATAGTTTTTCGTTTCACTTTTAGGCTAATTTCATAAATAAGGACTAAAATTTTTGGACTAAAAGTGGAAGGAAACTATGTATTCTGGACCAAAAATGAAACGAAACTATGTCTTTTGGACCAAAACCAAACCTTTTTTGAATTTTGGACCAAAAGTGAAAAACACACCAAACCACAATGACCAAAAATGTACTTAACTCTAAATTATACATCAATAAACTAGGTAGATATAAATTAATCAATCTCGCCACGTAGAATCTCTAAAACACAATCAGACGGCTTAAACAAAACTGAACTTAAGATAACTAACAAATATTATTGACAGTTTGAGCACGATTAATGTTATGAATGATCGATTAAGCACGATTTAACATAATGAATAAATACAAAAATCGTATTAAACAGATTAGCTATTAAACGAAGTAGAAATTCAACTTAAAGTGACGAATGATTATCAATTTGATAGATAAAAACAATGTAATGAAGGTGAATTTAAGTTATACCTAATTGATGTTATTAGGATGATGAAGAACGCTAGTAGTTTACGAGACAAAGTTTCACAAAATGACTTGTCATCAATCAAATTAATCTTAATTAATTCTCTCTTTAACTTTTTTTCATTCATAACACCAATTAGATGAAAATGAAAATCCATTTTGTGAGAAAAAGTTTTGAAAACATTTGTGGATGTGAAGAACACCTCATTTTACTGTTATATAAGTTAATCGTGACAAGTGAAGTTGAGTGATTGTGTATTTATAAGATTATGTTTATTCAAAAGCTATCACAACCCAATCTTTAATTAAAATATTATTTTCTTACTCTTCCACTTATACAACCAATACATACAACAAATCTTAACTTTTTTTTATCATTTTTTTTTTTAACGGCAATTTGTGGCTACATGGCCCACAGCCCATGAAGTCGTAAGCGAGCCCACACAAACCATGTTGGAGTCAAGCCCAAAGGCAACGAGGGGGCGGAAAGTTTACACCCTTTTCCCTTTACACACGCGGGAGGAAACCCCTATCGCCCTAGACAAGACTCGAATATGAGACCTTACCTAGGAGGGTAAAACCTCCATACCATTGAACCAAATGCCCGTTGGTACTTTTTTTTTATCATTTATCAACAACGTAACATATAATATTATTTTTTATATTTAATTTAACTACTTAAAGTTTTATATAAAAATATATATTAACACTCTCTCTAACACACACATACTCTTTATAAGTATACTTTTAATAAGGGACGGTTCTAATAAAAAAAAAAATTCTAAAACCTTTTTTTAGAATGGCAATTTTTTTACGCCGATACTACCTTTCTCTCAATATATCTCACAATTGCCTCCGGCGAGGCTTGAACCACTCTAGGTTGGTGATGAACATACATACCACTAGACCAAAGGCCTTGAGTAATTATTGTAAATTTTTACATTGTAACTGAAATATAATATGTACTCCATTGTAAGAAACAAATGAAATTACAAATAATTTGGATAGCAATCACTAACAGGAGAACCTAAGATATAGAGAGGTTTTGAAACTATAAATGAAAATTTGAGAATGCATATACAAATATGTTAATATTGGGCTAGATTTGTAGAGAATTGGAAATAAAAATTAATAGTATAATTATTATTTTAAAAAATAAAAAAATACTATACATTATCTATCACTTTATTTATAATATGCAAAATATAGTTTAAATAAATGAAAACATGGAATGCCACTAATATTGTGACATGTGTTAGACTGGTTGAATATTTTGAAGGTCATGGACTGAACTGGTTGCTTGCATGGGTTGGCCGCTTGTGACATGGACTAAACTGGTTGCTTGCATGAATATTTTGTTCCAACCGGTTGGAGGACATATATAATATTTAATTATAAAAAGTATACATGTCACAATATTAGTGAAATATAATATTTTGAGGGTCATGGACCGTAATTGCTTGCATGAATATTTTGGTATTACTATTAGATAAACAAAATTAACAAAAAGTGAAATCTAAATGACCTAATTTTGTAATTTGTGAGCCGGGTAAAAAAAACCTAAAACCCTCGTCATTGTCACTAAAACCCTTGTCATGTCTTGCCCTCTATTATTTACCGTCATTGTCAGTAAAGAGAGGTAAGTAATTAATTTATTGTAATATTCTTTAGTTTATTATAATTTATTGTCTTTGAACTTTGTAATTTGTACGTAATTTTTTGTGTTTTCACTTTTCAATAGTATGGCCAATCCGCAGCCGAACATTACCGCTGTTAATATGTATATATACAGTCACGGAACTCATAACGTGATTGATGCAGCACATGCGTGTCATGGTATGTATAACCTTTATCGTTTTTATAGATTTAAGGGGTGTTTGGCTAAGTTTATTATTCTTTTCAAATAAGTATACAATGGCTAAGCTTATTATATGTGTCTTGTAGCCACCGTTGACCAATTCAGAACGCTTTACTTCACTGTGCATAGGTTAGACTTGGCTATGTTGATGGATGTATTAGCGGGCTGGGTCATATTGCCCAATGGGCTAAAACTTAAGGATTACCTAATATATGTGAGTATACCCTGAACCGAGGTCATAAGGAATAGAGAATTGATGGACAAAATTCCTTGTCTCATGGGTTCTCCATATTATGGTAAATCCTTAAGTTTCTCGCCCCTTGGGGCAAATGAACCTGCCGCCTAATACCATCCTCACATAGCCATGTTTCTATGCCACGTGAGTTATCAAGCATTTCTGAATATGGCGGCAACGGTAGTAGCTACAAGACACATATAATAAGCTTAGCCATTGTAAACTTCTTATTTGAAAAGAATAATAAGCTTATCCAAACACCTCCTAAATCTATAAAAAAATGACGCGAGAGGTTATACATACTCATGACACCATAAGAGGGGCGCTGCAACAATCACGTTATAGTGTCCGATGACAGTATATATCCTCTCTCATCGAGTAGGGGGCAGCGGAGCGCGGGAGGTTTGCTGTCAGATTTGGCCATACTATTGAAAAGTGAAAACACAAAAAATTACGTACAAATTACAAAGTTCAAAAACAATAAATTATACTAAATTAAAGAATATTACAATAAATCAATTATTTACCTCTCTTTACTAACAACAAGTTTTAAAACATGCGCTTCGTTGCGGCGAGTTTTAGCATGTGTCGAAGAAAGGTTTATTAAGCTTAATGGATGTAATCTTCTAAGTTCAAAGGAATTTCAATATTTGATATCATATGTGCTCTGTTAAAAAGAAAATGCAAAAATCCCAATTTATTATTTCATACACAGAGATAGGAGCACAAAAAGTAATGGGGTACTTATCAGCTTTTTATTGATCTGAATACACTTTGGATGACATTAGTAGGTTTGAGTGGTTCATTTGGGAGCCAAAACATTATATAGATGATTGAGCTTTGAGTTTTGCAGCCCTATCGGATTCTGAGTTCGTAGTTGAGAAGTAAAGAATTATAACATCAAGACAACGCTACAACTCAGATAGTGGAGTTTAGGCATGAAATATTCCATCTTTGAACTCACTTCCAATCTTAATCCTGTTTTGCAAGAAATGTTTTAGTTATATGATAAATAATACCATGTGTAACTAATTAAATAGGATCAAAATCATTGCAGAAACAAAACAAAGTTTAAGGATATGTGTCATTTTACAACAGGTGATGTAATTTTAAATGTAGTATAATTTAGGTGCAATTTTACCAACTATTTTTTTATTCGTTCATCCAAAAATTTTCAACCAAATTTTGTTTCAAAAGATACTTCCGGAAGAAAATGATTTTACATTGCTAACGTGGCTTATTATTGCAGGGGTTTCAATTTAAAATCAAGGAAAAATACAAACTGGGATAAATGTCTGATGCTCATGACTTTATAATAAATGTTTGACTAATAGAAGCGCGCGTTAAGAAACTTACAGGAGATCTAGACGTAAAGCCTTAGACGGGGTATCTTTAATGGCGCCAATTTGTGACAATGTCCCCTTCTCTTTTCGTGTATTTCTTCAACGGGGCTGTTTTGTAACCTATATTTCCTTCTGCCCACACAACGCGATTAACACAGGCAGAACCGTGTCCATATTATTAAACAACAATAACGAATATATGATAACTTACTTTTTTGACTGAGCTTTTTCTCTTTCCATTCCTTGCTGTATAAATCTAAAGTCTATTACAAATTCCTTGTTTCTTCCATGCTCCTTTGAACGTCCTCTCTCTTACAAACGTCAAACGTATTCGTTTCCAGAGAGGGTTGCTGCAATCTCGTTCACCAGAGACTCACTTCGGCGCGTTGTAGCCAATCACTTCAAGTCATTGCAAGCGCGAGCGCGAGTGAGTTATATCACTCAACACACTATTTCCTACAAACAGTTTATGTGCCAATAATTTTCATCTCAGCTTCTTTCGTATCTCCCGGCGTAGTGAAGAACTGCCAATTTCCTTTTTCTTGTCTGTGCTTGATTTCATATTATGATAAGGGGTTACAAAATTGGGATTTTGGTTCTCGCTATCGTGTACAGCTTTATTACTTCTCATTATTTTGTTCATCGGGGTCCCTTTTTTCTTCACTGACGCCTTGCTATAAGTAGAACATGAGATTGGGATTTACCAGAGGTTGGTAGGACTGTACTTCGCAGGAGCTTGTGCAAGTGCGAGAGACTGCAAAGACACATAAACTTAGGATAACCAAAGTTGCAAATTTGACATATTATTATTTAAAAATACAAAACTCACAATTTATTATACCTACAAATACAGAGGAATGACCAATTTTACAAATACAGAACTGCAATTTTAGTTAATGTTTTTAATGAATAAAGAAGCTGCAAATTCCTTCCCTTCGTTCCTTTTTTTCAAAGAATCAGTATTTTGTTGTTAGTTTCAAACTTGCATCAGCAAACTGATTCTTCATGAGTAAAAAAAATTTACTTGTTCGCTCATGTCCAAACAATCCCATCACCAATTATACCCCCCTTCCTCTCTGATTGCATATACCAATGTTGTATTACAAATTGACTATACACACACGGATTGGGTATAAAGCACGACACGGCCAAACGCCCCCTAAGAGGTTCTTGCCCATCAACTATCATAACGCACCTGCACATCACCTTAATCAAAATGTAACTATCATGAGGAATCACCTTAAATCAACTTCACCGTTTTTACTTGAATAACTAACGACAACTTAGCAAGAGAAGAACAAATGACAGTAAGCAATTAGAAAGACATGAATCACTTATATCTAGTTCAAAGTTTCTAACGGCACCTGTTCTTAATGGCATAAAGTAGGTAAGTGGTCACATTTTGAGCTGTGAAAATAGCTACAACTATAGAATATGTGGTAGATAGGTAATGTTAAAGTTTCTAAACACAGCACTTCCACACAAAATAGCTAAATGTCCATCTGTAATCTATATGAAGCATACTATAAGCTATAAAAAAGGTGGTAGATAAGCAAAGTACCTGTGTCTTTGACATCCAAGCCCAAAATAAGCCGCAAAAGTGTCCATCTGAATAACTGCACATTAGCAGATCAAAGGTAAGCAACCAATATGATTATAGCAAGCCCATTATATGGGTGGCCTCAACAATAATGAGAACATAACACAAAATCTGCAAATCTCAAAACAAAAGAAAACACAGTCAAAAAGGAAAAGAGATGTAAAACCAACCTTTTTATCAACAAACCTATGCTCATTCTTTGCTTCTTTTCCTTTTTGTCTAGTTTGTGTTAGCAGACCTTAAAGCTTTCCTTTGTTTCACTTCTATATATTTCACTCCTGCTCTAACATGCAACCCTTTTTGTGTACGCCATGTCCTCTGAGCTCATACACTCATATCTTATTTGGTGCATGTTTTTTAAGCGCGAGTTTGTCTGCAAGCAAAACAGTCATGATCTGAGAATGACGCTTATTATCGCTAGCATGAAAGCTAAAATGATTAGGTTCTACCACCCAAAATGATTCATTCGTCATCAATTCGTAAGGGTGCTTGTCTTGGAATTTTTTAAAATCCGCAGCCTAATAAATTGCTTATTCGTCCCTAAATTTTAGAGGGTGTTTGTTTCTTCTACATACTCAGAAACAAAAAAACCTTGTATCTCCTAATCCACAATTTCCCTAAATAAACCTATCATAAGTTTCCTAAAACCCCTAGCTTTTTTCCATAAACACATCGAGACAGATCTATTAGAAAGTATTCAATTTGGTGAAGATCTTTTGGTCTTCAAACAGTACCCCTAAAAATAATATTTTTTAAACTGCCAGCTTTTTCACAGATAGTGAACTTACCAACATAAAGACAAAGAGAGTGTATGTCTCAGTCGGTTTATTGCCGTTTTCATGGTTTCATCAGGCATATTTCATAATACACTTTAGAGGCTTATTTGAAACCTCTGAGCTTATATAAGCTTATTATATCATAATAATAAGTTTATATAAGCTTATTATATATCATAACCATATTAAACGTCAAAAAGTTTGAAAATAATCCAAAAAGTTTGAAAGTAAGCCACAAAAACCAGCAGCCGAATACAATAATCCACATTGGACCAAAGTGGTCACGCCTAAACTGGAAAAGACTAAGAATTCTAAAAGGCACCTGATATAACAAAAATCACCTAAACCTCCGAGAGAGAAGCTGTGAGCAGTCGTTGGTATTGTTATTCTAACGCTCGTCAGTGTAGTTCCAAACAGATAGCGTAACGCTCATCAGTATAGTTCTAAACAGGTAGCGTAGCCAGGAGCTCAGATAAGAGCTTCACATATAAATCTATCACGGCTGCATACCAAATAGGTAGCCAAGCCAAGTGATAGATCACTCATGTTCATCATAGCTCTTTGACAGTAACAACCGATCAGGAAAAGTAAAAGCAACCTATACTAAAGAGCGTTACAAAACGAACAACAAACTCTATTGTTTTAGTATATGTTTCACGTCATGGCTGCAACCACAACAAATGGCACGCAAGCATCAGCAAACAAAAGCGACAAATAACATACCAATATCAAGAAGTTACGTTTAACTTATATATGGCTGGCTTCACATATAAATTAGCATGGCTGCATACCAAATAGGTAGCCAAGCTAAGTGATAGATCAGTATAGTTCCAAACAGGGAGCGTAACGCTCATCAGTATAGTTTCAAACAGGTAGCGTAGCTAGGAGCTTAGATTAGAGCTTCACATATAAATCTATCATGGTTGCATACCAAATAGGTAGCCAAGCCAAGTGATAAATCACTCATGTTCATCATCGCCCTTTGACAATAATAACCGATTAGAAAATGTAAAAGCAAACTATACTAAAGAGCGTTACAAAATCCACAACAAATTCTCTTGTTTTAGTGTATGTTTCAGGCCACGGCTGCAATCACAGCAAATGGCACGCAAGCATCAACAAACAAAAGCGACAATTAGCCATCGGATGTTTCAAAGCACAACCCTAATCCATTTCACTTAAAAATATGACATTAGTTTATCAAATAAACATCAACTACAAACATTCTTTTAAAAGCTTATTTTTCGCCACGAAATCTCACAGTAAATCAATAACAAAAGTAACCATCAAAATGGTTAGCACAACAGGTAAACCAACAAATTGTTGCAACCCCGCACCAATTATATAACTTTACAGTTATTATAGTAATAGGAGTAATTCATCAAAATTAGGAAAACACCTAAGCAGAAACTCAATGAAAAAAATCACCTAAATTTAAAATCAAAAATTTGGTTTTCCGATATTAAACACAAAATTAAACAACATACCTGCATGTCACCGAAAACATGTTTACCCGATGGTTGTATCTTTTGCACTCGTCTTCTCAACCACCATCCCCACCGCTTCAAGACTACCACCGCCATAAAACACCTAAACTCACCATCGTCACACACTGTCCAATCGCACACACCAAGGATACGTGCAAACAAAGAGATCGTGATCGGCATCGAAGAGAGTAAAGATGGTGGCATATGTTATTTGCGATGGCGGTGGTGACCGGTGGGATTTGATAGGAGGAATGGATCTCCGTGTGTGTGTTTCAAAGAGAGTAGATGTATGAGTAATATCAGGAAAGACACGCATATTAGTATATGTTGGACACGTATATGTTACACCAATTAAAACGTTTATTAAAAAAAATGGGTCAACCCGGGTAGGGCGGGTATTGCATTTAGTGCATTAATATCACCTTTGGTGAACTATCTTTACCTTTAATAAAAAAGAATTATACGCAAAATAAAATAGGACAAGACAGGGTTTTTACTGACAATGGAACAAGGGTTTAAGGTTTTTTTATATCCCCACTCACAAATTACAAAATTAGGTCCTTTAGATTTCACTTTTTGTTAATTTTGTTTATCTAATAGTAATACTAAAATATTCATGCAAGCAACCAGTTCGGTCCATGACCCTCAAAATATTAGATTTCACTAATATTATGACATGTGTACTTTTTATAATTAAATATTATATATGTTCTCCAACCGGTTGCTACAAAGTTGTGGATAAACATGGCAACATAGCCAAGACAGCAAGTTTGGGTGGGGGGGGGGGGGGAGTGGAGTTTGTTGCTGATGCGGGTGTTTGGTCACTGTGTGGTCTAGGAGAGAGAAAGCTGAGTTGGCGGTGTCCTCTGCGGTCACCACTACGTTTAGCCTGAAAGCAAGTGTGAGGGAGTTTGTTGCTGATGTGGCAAGCGGGAATTATAATTTCTTTTTAAAAAATATGTATCTTTTTTTCAAAATAAAAAAATAAAAAGAAAAGTTTTGACTTTGACAGAAAAAAAAACTTTTTTACCTCCTTATATAGCTGTGAACCGGTCAAGGAAGACTCACCAAATCGAGTCATGACTCCGAGTCTAAGAACTCATGAGCCGAGCAACACTTACTCCGAGTCTAAGAACTCATGAGCTGAGCAACACTTACTCCTAGTCTAAGAAATCATGACTTACTCCGTACTCATGAGCCGAGCAACACTTCTGAATCTTTGTGTACTTTGAAAAAATGGGGTTGTTTGTTTATGGTATATGATTATAGAGATGATAGAGAAAAACCAAACCGGTTTAGAAATGATAAAGAAAAACGTTTAGGGATTATAGAGATGATAAGAAAAAGCAGATGTGTGTTTTTTAGATTATTATAGATGAAAGAGAGCGGCCGGTAAAAAATAACAATAGGGTTTTGGTGTTTATATACTTCAATTTCTTTTTCTTTTTATTTTTTTCAACTACCTTCTTTTTATAATTCCCCATAAATAATCTCACACCCTTTCGTTTTTCACTAGTTATTACGCGTCCGTTTTTTTATTTGTTACTCTAAATCATCATTTCATTTTCTAGTCTAACAACATACAAACGTTCATTTTTTTTTTCTGACACATTGGCTGAATAGTTCACGGGGTTTGAACTCGCCATTACACAGACTCAAACCAGGTAAATCCCTTCCTTTTCAGAGGTTGACGCGGGACCACTTCAAAGTTGTTTTGTTTTCATTACTTTACCATACTTTATGTGTCTTAGATAAATCTAAAAACCACCTCACTTACTTCAAAAGACCAACGACACTTTTTGTATGAGTAACATCTAACGTATATTAAATCATGAACTTGGCAACTAGCATTTTGCATCACCTGCCTTTTGTTACATTCGTCACAAATTTTTTAAATAAAAAAACATTCGTTTTGTTTTTGCAGTCGAATTGTTTCTAAAGTTTTAAAAAAGTGTCTTGATTTGTTCTCAATGACACTCTTAAGATTAAATCATATTCTTCCAACTTTATAACTTATTCTAACATTTTGCAATTTATCTATTTATTCATGTATTTTTGCATAAAAAATATACAAATTCAAAATAAATAACAAATGAGATATTAAAATGTTGTTAAAGATAATTTAGTACAAGAATTTCGGAGTGTGTACATGCATTAACACTTGTATTGCCTTCAAAAATGCATTAAGGAGTGTCATTACAAAATTTCTTATAGAAAATTTTATCCATTCATTAGAGCTCAAGGTGTGGTGGCTTCAGCCAAAGCCAAAAATGTGTATCATGTCATGCTAAAGGTGGGCAAACAGGTTTAAAAAAAACCGAACCGGGTTTTTAACCTAACCGGTTTTAGTCAACCGGTTTGTAAACCGGTTTTTCCATCCAAAATATTGAACCGGTACGGTTTTCCTTAAACCGGTTTGAGTTATAAATTTTTTTTGACATTGGGAAAAATACATGAATACGTTACGTAGCTTTCTTGAAGTATTTTATTTTTTTAACTATATATAAGTATATGACTATATAAATATATAACAAAACACAGACACTAAACGTATTTTAAACATTAAACATCAATAACGTCTTCTTGATTAAATAAACGGAAATACGAAATACATAACCGTAAATACGAAATACATAAACGGAAATACGAAATACATGGTATTGGTACAATAGTACTACTATTAATAAGTTATGTATAATAAGTGGTATTGGTACAATGGCACTACGATAGTAAATGTATAATAAATGGTATTGGTACAATAGTACTACTAACCCACCAGCCTCTACCCCTAGTTTAGCCTGCGAATTTCAAAAAAAATCATAAAAAACGTGGCCCTAGTCCTCTAAAACCAATAATATCACTGTGATATTATCACATGCATGTCACTCCTATAAGACATGTCACTATATGATTGTTCTGTAATATCACATGTAGGCGTGCTCACGGTCCGAAAACCGGACCGGACCGGCCAAGACCAGACTGGACCGAAACCGAATTAGTCCAAAATGCCGGACCGAGGACCGGACCAAAATGGTACGGTACGGCCCGGGTCTGTCCGGTCCGGTTCGATCTTCGGTCAGGTCCGGTCCTACAAGGCATAATCATCGGGTTTTTTGTAAGACCGAACCGGACAGGACCGACCGGACCGAGGACCGAATGTAACAAAAAGCATGGACCGAGGACAGGACAGAAATACGTTCGGTCCGGTCCGGTTTTCCGGTCCGATATGCTCAGCCCTAATCTCATGCTATCCTTTTCCTAAAAAAACCGGTTCACAGCCTGGTTTGGTTTAAAACCGGTTTTAAACCGGTGGAGTTCAAAAATCATGAACCGGTTCATAAACCGGCGGTTCATTTTGGGTATAAACGGTTTACAAAAACCGGTTTTAAAAAACCGGTTACGGTTTTTTTTCCTGTTCAGTTCACAAACCGGTTTTTGCCCACTTATGCGTCATGCCATCTAGGGGTGTGCAAGGTTTGGTTTGGGTCGGTTTTTTGCTAAAACCGAAACCCAACCGAAATATTCGGTTTTTTGTAAAAACCAAAAACCCAAAATTGTTCGGTTTTTGCCGGTTTAGCTTTTTCGGTTTATTATCGACGTCTGTTTGGTTTTTCGGTTTTCTATCATTTATATTTAAGTGTGGCTTATTTATACCTACAAATTTGTTTTACGTAGAAAATTGCTTATTCTTCTTTACTTTATTTTGTCAATCCGACCCTATTAATGTTTATCCCAAATTTCTACAATCACACACATATAGATTAGACACACACACACGCAAACGAACATACACGTGGTATGATCATTGTCACATATGTATTGATATATTGTCAAGTAAACACATGTACACGACAAACACACATTAAAATGTTAAGATAAATATATTATAATTTCACCTAAAATTGAATATGAATTTACAAATTTGATTTATTTTGTTGTTTATTTATACTATATTAATTATATACTATTTAGTTGGATCGGATGGCAAGCTGATGGCTAATATTTTGGGTCTGAAAAGCTTCAGTTACTGAAAATCTCCTAAAATACTTTGTGAGGATGTAATCTACACTGTATTTGGAGTTGTGTAAGTAATTAGAGTTAATAGGATTCATAAGGTAGTTTCCAGCTTGGGTGAGAAGGTATGCAGAGTCCTCAAATGCTTTGCTAAACCTTATTTGGTTAGGAAAGGCTTTTAGACCTTTGAGTTTTTTCCTATTCTGATGGATTATGGTGAAGTGCCGGCTCTGGTGATGCATGTTCTAATAGTCTAATCTATTTTACTTGTGCGGATGTTGCTGCAAGATGAATAGTTTAGGCTGTTGGAATGAGAAATGTAGTCATAGTAGGGAAGTATCCTTGAGTTTGTCTTATCATTAGAGTGATGCCAGTCTCTGGAAATGTAGCTCAATGTGTGGATCTTTAATGAAACTGAAGTTTTGTTCATTGTTTGGCGATGCCTTTAACAAGAGCCTATGTGTTTCGTGTGAGTGGAACTGCTCTAAACTCAGGTAGGGTGTTTGTTTTAAGAAAATGTAGCCAAGTAATGAAGTTTCTTCATGGATTCTTAGTGCTAACTAATTCACAGTTAGACTAGAAGAATTGGTGAACTCTCATAAGTAATGTTTCATTGTTTTGTTGTCTAGATAGTATTTCTGTTGGTTCTGTACGTTTGTTTTTGGGCAGTGTTATAGTTTGCTTGTATTATTGATGTTTTATTGAGGCAATAATAAATGTTCACTTTAAAAATATAATAAATAAAACCTGATTAATGGAAAGGATCCTGTCTAGCCATTTTTAGCCGCCGGCCTAGTCCATTGCCATTTGGCCCTATATATGTCTTATTGCTGTTTAATTTTTTTGGCTTCGTTATTTTGTTAGTAAACTGCAATATACATTCTCGGAAAAAAATTTCATACTAAACATGAATATAGAGAAATGTTAGGTAGTCACCATCCTTTTGTTAGCATAAGCCAAACACATTACATGCTATATGGGGTAGACGAGCGACTCAATTCAAAATTTGCGATTGCTCTGATAATGCTTCGACTTCGATTAGGAAGTTGTAGAAGAGCCTCAAAAGCATGCATAGTGAAGTGCCGACTCGCTCAGTGAAGTGCCAACTCGTTCAACCCACTCACACGCGATCATGAGCCATGACTGTGAATTTATGTAAGGAAATACCACCACTTAGAAAGCAACTTTCACTAAAATAAGAAACAAACTAAAATAGATAAAAACTTGGTCAAGTTAACATTTACTATATTTCTAGCCATCCATGGTAAATATTTGAAACTTTCAAACAGAAAGCCAAAATATTTCTAGCCACAATTACAATTTAAACAACAGTAATTAGCTAAAAAAAACATTTGATCTAATCTCATCATCATTTGAACATTCAGTAATCGTTTTTTTCTTTGTTTGTGTGAAATATGGCATCGAAGAAAAGTGTAAGTAGTTTGAAAGAAGGTGATTTGAAGGGAAAGAAAGTTTTTGTTAGAGCTGATTTGAATGTGCCTTTGGATGATAGTTTTAAGATCACAGATGACACGCGGATACGTGCTGCTGTTCCTACGATTAAATATTTGATGTCTAATGGTGCTAGGGTTATTCTATCGTCTCATTTGGTATGCATGCATATATATTTTCTTGTGTTTTATTGTTTATCATGTGATTCTCAATATAATTGTGTATATGTGTTGCATGTAACGGGTCAGGATTAAAACTTTTGATGGACACAATTTACCCGTTTTGATTAACAAAGTTTTTGAACATTAATCATAATGAACATGATTTTAACACGTTAAGACCAATTTTTTTATGTATGAGTTGTTTTTGACGTGTAAAACATCTGTTGATTAACATGATTTGATAAACAAACATTTTAAAATTTTCGTTATTCAAAACGACCCTTTATTTTCAAGACATATGATATAAAACTATGATGCAGATTTTGAGTCAGTTTTGTTCATATCTGATCTTTGATCTTTCTAGATGCCTCTTAAAGAGGGAAGTCTGAATTGAGACCCTATTTTCGTGCACTTTTAATACAAAACTCAGATGTCCAATTAGCTACCTCTTGGTGTTTGATCTGTTTGTGCACTTTTTAAATAACGCTTTAAGTTTTAACATGATGTTCAGTTCTGTGTAACTTAAATACTTTCGTATACGAAAATTTGTCTGCTACAATGTATTATCTTCCGATTATGAGTTCAACGTTTATCATTTTTTTTATATTTAGATTTTTTAATTGCAACAAAATTTTTAATTGCAACAAAGTTGGTTCCAGTTAACACTGATAGATGAGGTGGCTCAGTATGTTTCCTATTAATGCACATAAGCTTACCACTAGTATGAGATTTTTATATTCTCGTGTATGGTGTTTATAGGGACGACCAAAGGGTGTTACACCCAAATACAGCCTTAAGCCACTTGTGCCTAGACTCTCTGAGCTTCTGGGAGTTGAGGTTTGTTGATCATCTTCACTTATATAGCTATCACTCGTCAGTTATCTTTACCTTTAATTAAAGTGTTGTGTCTGCACCTTATCTTGTAACAGGTCAAGATGGCAGATGATTGTGTAGGTCCTGAGGTTGAGAAACTGGTGGCCGGGATTTCAGATGGAGGTGTTTTGCTTCTTGAAAATGTCAGGTTTTATAAAGAGGAAGAGAAGAACGATCCTGAATTTGCAAAGAAGCTTGCGTCACTAGCTGACTTGTATGTTAATGATGCATTTGGCACTGCACACAGGGCACATGCGTCTACTGAAGGTGTTGCCAAGTACTTGAAACCATCTGTTGCGGGATACCTCATGCAGAAGGTATGTTTTCTGTAACTGACAACAGTTCACGTTTATCTTTGCTGATTGGATGTGAATGGTGAATGTGTAGTTAAGGACATTGAGGCAGTGTTTGAAGTTGTTCTTTTTGAACTGCATATTGCAAATATTAGTTTTCAATGTTTGACAAAGAAATAAGCTTCTGGTTATCAGACCATATAGGACTTAAAAACAATTTTGGATATGATTTTCGTAAAATCTGCAACAGTTATGAGTATCTGATCATCACAAGTTAAAATAGCATAAGTAAATCTAAACACTACGTTCTACAACCCGTATTATCAGAGTTGATAACATATATCTCATTAATAGAGCAAAAACTACGTAGTTAAGATGCAAGTCATATAAGAATATGAATATCAAGGAAGACTTCAATGCATAATGGTAGTGAAAAAATAAGCTTATTTCTCGATATTGATGCAGAGTTGCCAAGATTTGGCTTTCCCGTTCTTATGGTTGGCCCGTAGGAACTTCACCATATTTGTAATGAACTTATATAGCAATCTAATTACATACATTATCTTTTCAGGAGCTTGACTACCTTGTTGGAGCTGTATCTAGTCCTAACAAGCCATTTGCTGCAATTGTTGGTGGGTCGAAGGTTTCTAGTAAAATTGGTGTGATTGAGTCATTGTTAGAGAAGGTAAACGTCCTTGTGCTTGGTGGAGGTATGATATTTACCTTCTATAAAGCCCAAGGTTACAAAGTTGGGTCATCTCTTGTGGAAGAAGATAAGCTTGACCTTGCAACATCACTTCTCGAAAAGGCCAAGTCCAAAGGGGTGTCGCTGCTACTCCCTTCTGATGTTGTTATTGCCGACAAGTTTGCCGCAGATGCCAATAGCAAGGTTTTTCAGCTTTTTTTTTCATCTGTTCTTCATTATCGTCCCTTAATAGAGGTGACAATTTTAACTCTTTACGGTTGGATGGTCACTTTGGGTTGTGTTTGATCTCAAACGGGTCAAGTCAAAGAATTATTTAAAAGGGAAATGATCGGCTAAAAGTAGCCCGGAGTCTAATTTTAATGCATAGAACCTTCTATATCACTTGAATCTACGTAGGTCGTTATTGTAATAGCATTATTTTTATAATCATAATTAACGCATCACACAACAAAAAAAGCATCTGAGCGTCAAGCCAAGCTGACCCAGTTTGTTTTTTCAACCCGACCCGTTCAGGCCCGTTACCAACTCGGCCACTTTTCCACCTCTACGGTAGTTGAAGTGGAATGAGTTCTAAAATTTTGATAAACGCTAAAAGGTGTGGATTGTTTAAATTTCAGGTGGTTCCAGCAAAAGAAATTCCTGACGGCTGGATGGGATTGGACATTGGACCAGATACCATCAAGTCATTTAGTGAAACTTTGGATACTACCAAAACCATTATTTGGAATGGACCTATGGGTGTATTTGAGATGGAAAAGTTTGCTGCTGGAACAGAGGTAAAATTATAAATGTTCATCACTTATTAACGCATTTGTTATGTTTGACTTTGCATCCAATCTCCTGGGAGAGTTTGGCTATTAGCCAAATGTCTAAAATACCCGTAATAAATACCAAATGGGGAATATTATAACATTTTGGGTGATGTTGGATTGACATTTTGACAAAGAAACATGAATTTTCTTATACGTTTTTGGATGTCTTGCTGCTAGATTATCGCCTTTCTATTTTTATGTTAGGTCTATTTATATACAAATGGGTCTATCTGGACCATGTTTCATCTCTAAATGGTCTAATGGGTCAAGCTAAAAGACATAACAGTGAATCAGCTGAGTAGGTCAAACGAGTGAATTAGGCCAAATGTATTAAAGGACGTTTAGAAAATTTTGGAGTCACAGTTACCACATTAATGGTTTATATATTATCAGCATACAGAGTTTACATGTAGACCCAGTCTGACCCAACTATCCATACTAATACTACTTGTTTTGACCCGAACTCATTTGACACTTACCAACTCGCCCGCTTCTCCACCCTTATTTATATTGCTGGGAACGCACGTGCATAAATGTTTATTTAATTTAAATGTCATACATAATATTTGGACCTGGATGATCAACACTTTAACATCCTGTTGCAGGCTATTGCCAAGAAACTGGCAGAACTTAGCGGGAAGGGAGTTACTACCATCATTGGAGGTGGTGATTCTGTTGCAGCTGTGGAAAAGGTTGGGTTAGCAGACAAGATGAGCCACATTTCAACCGGTGGTGGTGCTAGTTTGGAGCTTCTTGAGGGAAAGACACTTCCTGGAGTGCTTGCCTTGAATGAAGCTTGAGCTTCTCTTACCATCTTCGTTTTGCCATTGTATTGAAAAATATCATAATGGAATCAAAATATCTGTTTAACGTACTTAGTTCAGACTAGAGGTTAATAAAGGTCATGTGAGGTTATTATGACTATGGTTCTTAATTTGGAATTAGAAAGCTTATTTTATTGCAGTCTTGCGTTTGAATTGCCCTATTGCTTTCGTTTTGTATGTATGACTACAACTTACAAATCAAACACATAGTGGAAATTGGTTTCTTCAAAGATACCAAAAGAAACATTTGAGCAATACAACTAGAGATAGAACAAAAAAACCGGCTTATGAACCGAACCGGGAAAAAAACCGTAACCGTTTTTTTTAAACCGGTTTTCAGTAAACCGGTTATACTCAAACTGAACCGCCGGTTTATGAACCGGTTCATGTTTTTTGAACTCCACCGGTATGAAACCGGTTTTGAACCGAACCGGTTTTTTTTTGCCACATTTTTCTTTTCTGATGATAGCAATGAAAAGATTAAAGATAGCATGTGATTTCTGAAATAGTGAAAAGTATCATCACCCTATTTATTATACTTATTATGGGCCACGTTTTTGTTTAAGCCTTTTTAGAAATTCGCAGGCTAGGGGGGCCTTGGAACCAACCACATTTATTACTAGTGGGTTACCCGCGCATAGCGGCGGCAATACAAAATTTACTAACTCAACATTTTACGTAATTTCCTACCCGCTTAGTAATTTCGTTTCACAAATGTATGTGTTCGTTGGGGTTTCTCGTAACTTTTCCGCTTAGGAGCAAATTGACATCAACCATGTTTTTGCTGCACACATGTCTGAAGTATACTTTAGCATAGCACTAACAACACTCACGCTCTAATCATCATCACCAATTAACACCTACTCACCTCTTTATTTTAATAAAACTCTTATCTAAACAAAGTGTATTTCATTCTTTTTACAATAACTACCTTTCATTCTACTATGAAACATTAAATTACATAATATAAACATTACGAAATTTAAAAATAAAACTTACGAAATTAAAAAAAAATCATTCGAAATTATAAAAAAACTATCGGTTCGTCGTCCTCGTCACCCAATTCTTTTTTAATTTTGTTTTTGATCTATTTTTCTGCTTCTTTGATCCACATTTGGCGGTATTCGTCGGACCAATAATCTTGGCTAGTAGCTTAGATGCTAGTATGCATAGAAACCTCAAATCCTCAAGGCATTCGTGTGCGTCTTTTTCGGCTTGAGTTCGAATGCCCCTTCGGCGGGAATTCCCGTTTCGAGAGATCCTGCTCCATTAGCTCCCTAGTATTGGGCCGGACGCGTTCGCTACTTTCACCGGGTGCTCGACGTTGCGTCGGGGATTTGCTTTTTGGGGCCGTTGTTTGCCGGGCGGTACGTGTGGTCGGGCATCTGACGAATTAGATTCCTTCCTGGATAGCCTCGGGACGTTCTACGGTATTAAGTAACTAGTTACGGTGCGTCTCAATTTTGGGTGAATCTCAAAACGGGCCCCAGCTTCTTCTTGAGAAAACGTACCCTCTATGCTAGTCACGGTAATAATTTGAGCCCGTTTCAATAATCCAACAGCGTTTTCGCAACTTTTTCCACCAAACGTTCTGGACCGTTTGTTACGCAGGCGTCTGAAACTTTTGGCATTTATGGCATTCAACGTATGTCATTTGCTAGTAACATATCCTTGTACGGAGTTTGAAAATTTTTTCGAATTGGAACTCGTTAAAACCCATTTGATACCATAAAGTGATGTCAGCATTTGTGACCTTCGTACATTATTATCTTCGCGAAACGGCCCGTATCACATGTTGCAAGAAATTTCTTCTTATCGACCGGTAGCCAACGGGCCGCTCTATGCTAGGCTTCTTTGGGGCTGTCTTAACATTTATTTCCCACTTCGGGCTTTAGGGTTTTGCGACCGCCTTTTTTATGGCGAATTCGACTCGTTGAGGGTGAGTGAGTGTTTGGGAAGATTCTGAGAGGGTTAATGGCATGTAATAGCAACGTACTTTTCAATTTGAGCCGTTATCAGATACGAACCCAAATAAGTATCACAATACCCATCCAACTTTGTATGTTTTGTGTTGATATTAGCTACTTGACCCTTTTTACCTAAAAAATCCATGTCACCATGACACATGTACATGCCATGTCACTTTTTTGTACCGTCAGGTTCCACGTCATTTTCCATGTCACGTGACACATGTACCAAGTCATGTTTGGGTTAGAGTGATAACTTTCCATGGCAAAAGTACGTTTTGGGTCGTATCTGATAAGTGAACAAATGAGAAAGTACGTATCTGATAAGTGAACAAATGAGAAAGTACGTTTTAATGTTTTACCGGTGTAGCCAGTTGCCTGTATTGCCACGTAAGTAAACATATGATAATGAAACAAATTTTGAAAGTTGGATGGGTATTGTGGTACTTTTCTGGGCTCGTATCTAATAATGGCTCAAATGAAAAAGTACGTTGCTATTACATGCCATTAACCCTTTTGTTTAAGCCTGCATTCACCTAGTCCTATTATATTATTCATGTTTTTGTTTAAGCCTACCTAGTGTCCTAGTCTGAACTTTGTATGATAGTTATGATACATGGTTTTTTTTTCATCTCTAGGATTAGAGGGTGGTGGAACCACATTTATTATACTTATTAACTTTAAAATTTTCAAAATTTGATAACTAGTACAGTTTTAGTATAAATAGAAGGGTTGTGTGTTGGGGCAAATAACACAATCTCAAAACACAAAACAAATATATTCTTTTATGTATTTCGTATTTCCGTGTATGTATATCGTATTTCCGTTTATGTATTTCGTATTTCCGTTTATTTAATCAGGAAGACGTTATTGATGTTTAATGTTTAAAATATGTGTTAGTGTTTGTGTTATATATTTATACAGTTATATACTTATATATAGTTAAAATAATAAAATACTTTAGGAAAGCTACGTAACGTATTCATATATTTATTCCAAAGTCAAAAAAAATTATTATAACTCAAACCGGTTTGAACCGGTTCAAGATTTTGGATGGGAAAACCGGTTTATAATCGAACCGGTTTTAGTCAAAACCAACCGGTTGACTAAAACCGGTTCGTTTTTTTTAAACCGGTTCGTTCACCACAAATACAAGTCCAAACCTGGGCATTCAGGTCAATTTTCTTTCAGCGCACGAGTCATGACCACATGTAAGATAGCTCATTGAGTTGCTGAACCGGACCTAAAAATTAATGAAACCCCGATAATCTGCAAATCTGGATTCAATAGACTTGCAACCAAAGTGGACTTGTTCAAGAATTCACAATTAATTGGAACATCCAAGAGAAAATGAATTCATGTTGTAAACCTAAGTACATCGAGTCATTAATCGACTCATTAAACATTTGCCGAAAACACGATTTTGAATTGCACAGTGCACTTTGAAATGCAAGTCTTCTTGTTTGGAGAGGGAAATCAATGAGTTGATTCATCTCGATATAAATATCTTCCGAACAAGTTACAATTCTCATCCTAGATATGATCCACACACCTAGACATTACCTGCGTAATTTCGTCCCAGGACTATTAAACTTGTACACGTCCATAACATTGTACTCTACACTTCAGACCAACAATCATGAAAAATTTAAAACGCATTTTGTGGCCGTTTGATGTAATTTAAATCCTATGGTCTGACTCCCTAATCCATCCCACAAGCCTCCACAAACTGAACCTAATCTTAACCTTGACATGTTAACTGATACTTGATTCAAAGTTCAGCAAGACGACAATGTTATTTTTTGCTCAAGTTGAACACATAAGCACATCATGTTAAACTTAAAGACAAATCTTTGACGGTAAATTACAATTAGAAAGAAGCCACCAGAATGAAACACTTGGAAAGAGGAAAAATATCCATTTTTATGGTTTTCTCAAAGTGTACGCGCTAACATCAAGAAGTTGAAGTTGAGACGGGAGTATCCTCTTGTGCTCCCCATTCTGTCCATGATCCATCATAAACCGGAACATTTGTCTTCCCAAGTCGATGAAGTCCCTACAACATAGTATCTTTTAGATTAGCAAACGATTTTTGTTAAAAATAATAACAAGGGCTATATGCATAAAAGAAAAAAAATGTACTTTTATCATTTGTAACATTTTAGTGATTGTATTTTTTTCTACCATAGAACATGGGTTTGTGTCCCATTTGAGTCATTTTGTAACCCGTAATCATACCAAATATTCATAATTTTAATATATTATATATAAAGATATGTCATTTTATGCAATTACCCAACAATCAAATATGAAGTTCAAAGGAAACGAGGATATCACCAATGCAAGAATGCATGCAGTAACTCCGGTCCCGCATGAAGCCACAACAGGCTTGTCCAATGAGATTCCTGCAGGACGATTTTGCAATAATCAGGATATGATACATACGAAATGTTGTAGTTATAATGTTAACGCGTGTTACAATTATATCTCAAGTACTTAAGTTGCTGAGTTAACCTTCTTGTTCAAACTTTTTCTGAAGCTGGTCTGCTGATAGCAGTGTCTGTGAGCTGTCTAACACCTGTAAGAGCCGAGAAACATGTCATGCATGAAAGAAAGTAGCAGATTTTTAGGCTACTTCATGATTTATCTATTTGGTTTTCAAAATACGAGTTTAGACAAACTTTTAGCCGGTTAAAAAAAATTAAACTAATGATTCGATTACCTGCGGAAAGGGAATGCACTTACTCCCGGGCACGTGGCCACTTCTAATTCCTTTTCTTGGCTCAGCTGCAACACCATCAAACCTGAAAACAAGCAGAAGTTGACAGACATCGAAGTTTATTATATTCCTTATTATCAAGTCACCTAATTGCAAGCAGTAAGATGTTCACTAGTAGTACGTAGTCGTGTGCCACTATTCTAACACACATATGATTATAACAAAGTTCATTAGATTTGATTTCTTATACCTGGGCTTTGACCGAGCATCTATATGCTGATATGTTTGGTCCTCCGTGTTCTTTTTAACCTGTAACAGTCACGCCAGACACATCAATAAATGTCACAAAAAGACACACCACAACGTAAGTTTGGACACGTTCGTATGTTTGTGTCGATTTCATTGAATTTAGCAAACAGCTCTCTTTCCCAAGTTTAAATAACAAAAAAATATATATTTACTTTGGTTGTTAATTCTTATTTAAGTACGATTTACTCTTTTAGGTTGCCTGTGCTTTGAATTTAGTTTCTTTTAGAACAATCGCTATAGCTCCATTTAGGCACAATCAAGTCACTCTAAATAAACTATTATTGGAATTGTTGCAAGGTTATTTAGGTCGTTAAAAACGTTTTAAAGTTAATTTTGTCACATATAGATGATTTATTTTGAATAAACAAACTTAAAAGACATATTTATGTAGAATATTATTTTAGATTTTCGGTTCTGCAGTAATATCTCATCAATGTTCAACACCTTTCTGATATGCGCTAAGAAAAACACATCAATACAGTTCCACAAACCTGTTCAAGTGTCCAGACGAGATCTGGCTGATATTTTGTTTGAAATGTAACTGGACCAACCTGCCAAAGTAAAACATTTTATTCAATTCCCATTGCATCAAATCATAATCACTCTCAAAACTGATATCCAAACATTCTAAGCAAACGATCTTTAATTCAGTTCATATCAGCAGATGTTGAGAAAAACATAGCATAACTAAGTTAAAAACTTACAGCCTGCCCCTGGTATACTTTTTCTATAGCTTCACTTGCAGCACTAGCTTTCAATATAGCATCACTAGAAGCACTAGATTCAACATCAAATCCTGACGCACGCCATCTGGGTAGTCCTCCGTCTAATACCCATACTCTATCATGTCCAAATACTCTAAACATCCTACAAACAGGATTTGCCACATCAGCAAAATTATTAAATATGATTACAGAAGTCATAACAGTTCAGGAACTATTAACTTACCACCAGACACGGGCTGCACTGAAGATACCTTTACCATCATACACGACAACCCCATCTTTGTTTTCAATACCGAGGGCAGAAACAGCAGCAGCAAATGCTTCCTCAGAAGGCAACATGTGTGGCAACTGAATCACTCAAGAGATACATATCGTATTAGGGGGGTGTTTGGATGTGTCTTTTGAAGGTAATTAATAATTATACAAGTTGCAATAATCGGCTTCTAATGTTTGGTTCAGGGTCAAATAACAAGTTGTACAAATTCGTCGTCAAAAGAAGTGGCAGGATTACTTATATGCCCTTATTTTACCTATTTATTATCCGTAACTACACACGTACCAGAACTAATAGTCCACCTTACCAAATTACTAACCACATCTAAAAGTAAAAGTTATATGGAAAACATATGACATCAAAGCAAACATAAATTTAGGAGTTCCTATTTTAGGGTTGAACACAAAAGGGAAGTAGAAGATAGCATCTTACATTAGTAGTTCGATCTGATATCCCATCTACATCAAAGAAAAGAGCACCAGGGATGTGGGCAACCTGTTGAAAAAACCCATCCAAACGAAGTAATAAGAAGTAAAAAAGACTAGAAAATGAACAAAAGTAAGAATCTTCTATACAAGATACTAAAAAATAGAACGTAGCATGGAAATACTTAAATTTCTAATACACACCTGATACTCTTGGAGTGGGTTCCTCTGTTCATCGGGCATATACCACGACGCATCCAACACCTGTGAATATATCCAAACAATTAACATGGAAGCTACGATCAGATTATACTGCCCACAGATATGCCACTGCGAGTCAATATTACGGGCTTTTGCTCTCATAATTTATTTTGTAGTTAATGGGTATCAATGTATCATGTCTTTTCATGAAATATGCTCTTTTCATGCAATACACAATATATATAGGCTAGAATAATAAAAACTCAAAGAGAACTTCTTGCACACTTTTGTTTGCATATCTTTATTGATAAAAACAGTAGCAAACTCTGTGAAAGTTGTATACAATTTTAAGTGCTCACGACTAATTGCAGAGTAAGAGTAAAAATTTAGACCATTCAAACTGTTAAAGTGTTGAAAAGGTAAGCCGATTAATTATTCTACAAGAATATATCTGTTCCTTTAACTTCTTAAAAATACAATAATCATATTAATTATTAGATTTATATAAATGTTGGTTCATAAAATAAGCATACTGGCACAAGGACCCACTAGTCATAAAACCTCCACTTAATATAACGTCAAATTTCACCTTCTATACAGCATGCATGATCATTTATCAGAATAGTGATCAATATAGTAACGGCCTTTACCATCTCAACATATGCTAATTAAGCAATGAGCAGTATATTTTTAAAGGAACAACGGTGAGTCAGAAGCTGTTACCTTCAAATCAGGCTCCCGAAGATTGGCATGGAGCCAGTCAACTGAAACAACAGGCTCGCCAGTCGACAAGGACTGTGTTGAAAAAGATGCTGTCAATCCAGCAACAGTTGAAGCCATATCACTACGAACTAAAGTCGTCCTCCTATGTGCTGTAAAGCTAGGTGAAGCCCACGAGTGAAGGGGTTTCCTCTGAAAATTTTACAAATGTTTGAAAATGTTATACATGTTTTCATGTGGTGAAAACTGAAAGAACTTAAATTGACCTCAGGAAAATAGAATGACATTTCTGCTACCAATCTTCTCAGTTATTACTTATCTTTACTATTCTTCTATTTTTAGTACCTTTTTTAATCCATCTTTAAACATGGAAAGCTTCATCGTATTATACGATGAAACTTACCATGTTTAAAGATGGATTAAAAAACGATTTGTATAGAAATGGGATATCTTCAGATATTGGTATCACAAAACCCCGAAATAAGCTACAACTGGAACATGAAAAGGCAACAGCCAAACTTACTACTGTATTTGTTTGTTCGGATGTGCGTTTTCTAAGAGATAATTATGATTTTAAGAATCAGATTGTTTATATAAACAATCTCACAATTTGACTATATATCTCAGAATATCGTAAAAACCAGTTCTTGCCAAACACCCTAAATTGATTATTGGTTTAATAACATATCCAAACACCTCTTTTGACAATCGAAATGGCTATTTGAGATTGTTTGATGATGCTTATCCCTATTTCCATATAGCCTGTTCGATTTTTCTTCAGAATAAACAGTTTTGAGGTTGCTTCTTTTAAACAGTTTACTTCAGAAATGAGGATTAAGCAGAAAATTCGTTATAGGTGGTCTTTGAGATTGCTTATTTTCAACTGCATAGTTGCTCAAAAATAACTATGACATACTTATTTTGAGGGATTAGCTAAAATATCCCTTAGGGAAATGTATACGATGCTAAAACATGCATAATGTTACTTATGTACTTTAACCACTTCGGCGGGTTAGTGATTAGTACAATATTGTATGCATGTCCTAACATTTTAAACATAGTTAGCAAACCCCTTACTTTAAAATTCTTACTTATGGGTTTACATTTACTCATGAGCACATAAACATTTTCAACCAAACACTCAAAAGTAAAGTTAAAACCACTTAGTTGCTTTAAAAATAAGCAGATAACCCTTTAATAAACAATTTGCAAACACATCTCAATACAACTTATAACGATAGGTAATATCACATGAATAGTTTTGATAAGCAATCCCATATAATATAACCTAAGGGGGTGTTTGTTTAATCTTATTTGTGAGCTTATGAGCTTATTTGATTTTGGCTTATATTTCATAAACCCAAATTAACCGGCTTATTTTGATACTTATGGGCTTATACAAGTTTATGGGGGTGTTTGTTTCGGCTTATATAACCGGCTTATGGCTTATTTGGTTTTGGGCATATGTTTCATAAGCTCACTTTTGGTGGCTTATTTTGAAACTTTTCGGCTTATGTAAGTTCGTTATAACATAATAAACTTATATAAGCCGAAAAGTTTCAAAATAAGGCACAAAAAGTGAGTTTTATGAAACATATGCCCAAAACCAAATAAGCCATAAGCGGGTTATATACGCCGAAACAAACACCCCCTATGATGTCATAATAAGTTTATGATGTCCATCTCCTCTTAAAGTTGCTTTGTATATTATTTTTGGAGTAATATATTTTTTCAGCTTTTCACCAAAAAAAAAGTCCTAAAATAAGCAGGAAACTTTGGGCTTACGACGAAATCAATAAGCTTAAGCAAACACCCCCTAAGTGACCAAATAACAGATAATGAAATACTTACAAAGAAAAGAGAGGCCAATTTATGAGAATTTTGGTGGGTAGTGAAAGAAGAAGAAATCAAACGATGAGAAAAAAGTGATGTTCTTGAAATAAAAGCAGATGCCATTTCAGATCACAAACCACCCTCCTTAAAATATACTCTTGACAACATAAATATATTTATAAAACCTGTAGGTTTATTGATTCTGATGATAATTGTTGTTTGTCAGCTTGTTTTTCAGTACGATGATGAAAATGAAGATGAGGGTTTGGATTCTAGACACAAAGTATTTGGTCCTTTGAGGTTCTTAGATGTTCAAATTAGCCCTTGTTTTTCTTTAAGAAAGTTTGAGCAATCGCTGTAAGGTGTGGGTTGGTGCGGTATTTGGTAAAAACTAAGGGCCGTTTGGTTTGTAAGTGGGTTTAGGATTATGATTTGAGATTAGATTTGATTTATATATTATTTATTATATATATATAATTTAAAATTAAAATTTGTTATTATAAAACTATTAAAAAAAGAAATGAATTAATGAGTGGTGAAGAGGAAAGAAGGCCCCACTTATTTCAGAGTTATACATGAAAACAAAAGATGTTGTTGGGTTTTGTAGATAGCATATTTTAGACTTTCATCCCCATAATTGGGGCCCACACTCTTAAACCAAACAATTGAAATTAACCATCATGCCTGATCTTTGATGGAACACCATCAACCAAACGGACCCTAAACGGTATTAGCAATTGTGGTTTTTAGAAAATAAGAATCTGCAACCGTGCGTAGGGGTGTTCGCTGTTTGGTTTGACACCGAACAAACAGAAAAAGAAACCAGGCCGAAACTGAATAAAACCGAACCGAAAATTTTAATTGGTGTATGGTCTGGTTTGAAACCGAACCGAAGTATTTATTTGGTGTTCGGTTTGGTTATGGTTTGACAAAAATAAAACCAAACCAAACCGAAAAACCCGAATATCTTTATACACATAAAAAAGTTAATTATATATATACTTCTATCGCTCTTAGTTTTTTAAAATATCTTTTAAATTAATCGTTCCTCAAATCAAGCATTGATGCATATTTGTGAGCAACCAAATATATAGTGGCATTTTCTTTGCAGAACCAGTTTTTTGTACAGAACCTACAGAACTCTTTTTCAACCGTTAGATTGCTTGATCAATGGTCATAATTAAATCTGCCATTTATGTAATTAATAAAAAAAATAAAGATATTAATTCTAAAGCTAAAAGGGCAATTTGGGGTTTTTTCCTTCACCCCTAAAAAATGCTAAAAACCCACCACAATATAACTGCCTCTTTTTTTTCTCAGTTCTATTATTCGACATTATGAAACAAACCCACCCTCCTCTCTAATCATAATCTCTTTGATTAAACCCTAGCCGCCCCTAACATAAATTGATCGTTCTAATTCGTGTTGTTATCGTCATCACATTAATTCGGTATCTACAAAGTCAAATGATTTTTTCAAGATATAATTTGTTATGTACTCTTGTTGTCGTCATCCATTGAGGCCGTTGTGGCTGGGGGAGGGCTGCGGCCGAGGCGGTTGGAGGATGATAGTGACGGCGATGGCGACTGAACCGCGATGGGCTATTCTTTCCAGGTTTTCTTTTTTATTTTATTGTTTTCGTATCTGTTATTAAAGGGGCTTTTAGATTTTAATATTGAAAATGAATCTCATGTCAAATCTAGGGGTGTTCATTAGACGGGTTAAACTGAAAAACCACCCAATCCAAATAGTTTTGGGTCAATCGGTTTTGGGTTATTTGGATTTGATTGGGTGTTTGGTGCTAACCGAATGTTCAAAATAGCTATTGGTTCGGCTCTGGTTATTGAAATCATAATTCAAGGACCACCCGAAAACCGATAGTTTATTGACGCACATAGAGATTTTAGAAGTCGACAACACTTAACTGTTGTGCATTTGTTTTGTTTGAGTACACCGTCACTTGGGGTATGGTATATGTAACTGCCCTGGATTCGCATCTATGTGTGATTTGTTTTTCTGCTTTGTTGGGCCGATCTTTTTTCCTATATATTAATTTAGTATTGCTGTTAAAGGAATAGAGATGACGGTGTTTAAGGTTCAATAGAACTAGTGATTTTAATAACGTATAAGAAGTCATTGACTTGGCTAAAAATCACAGAGTAGTAAAGAAAACGAGCAAAAGAATTACTCCTTTGCAACATTTTTTTATAGACGCGGAATCACAAAATGTTCTTGATCAGGACTATGTTTCTTTGTGATGCAATATCAATCATAAGTCCAATATCAAGTGTTTATGGTGTATGCAAATTTTGTTGTATGCTTAATTTTTGTAGGGGTGCTAATGGTTGAGCATCAATGACAGGTGGAGGGAAAGATATTGATCAGATTAGATAGTGGTTAGGATGATGAAAATTGGCAGCTAACATTAGGATGTATGTAACCTTCCAGGGAAATGGGTTCTTCATTGGGGAGTTAATTATGTCAACGACATTGGCAGGTTTGCTTGACCATGTAGTCACACTACTTTGCACTCGTGTATATCATTCAATATATTCAATAAACTTCTAACACCACTTTACATGTTTGAACTTGCATATATGTTCAAGTATGCTCTTCATAGTAATGCTCATTATTTGTTACTCAATACCTGTAGTGAATGGGATCAGCCTCCTGTCGAGATGAGACCGCTGGACTCTATTACCATAAAGGTACTTAATTTGATGATCGAATTCTATTATGCTTAAGTGCACTTTAATAATTTATTAGCGGAGTGCTTAATATTGTGTACCTGCATCTTTCAGGACTATGCAATTGAGACCCCTTTGACAAAATCATCAACATCGACAGAAGCAGATTCAGTTTACGAAGTGAAGATTGATTTTAACACTAAAAGCTCAATTGCAGCTATAAATTTTGTTCTAAAGGTACTAGTTGAAGATGCTTAATGGATACGTTCGTTCTTTTAGATGGCGTGCACAAATGTTTTCGAAGTCGTGCATATATGTTCTCGAAGCCGTGCATATATGTTCTCGAAGCGTGCACTCATGTTCTTCCAATAGCGCATGCATGTTTTTAAATCTCTTGCACATATGTATTTAACAATATACATTTGTATTTAAATTGTATTTTATTTGATATCAAATTTTGTATATTGCATTTATGTTTTGGCTTTCTCATAAATATTCGAAGATAATGTATATTAGAACATATATGCAATTACCATTTTAAGCAAAAAACTAGTTTCATGGCTAATTTGTAGTATGTAAATTTACAATTAAAAAAAACATATATGCACTTTATTTTTAAAAAAAACTTGTATATGGGAAAAAAAATTAAAAAAATCCAAAAAATTAATGGGTATTAAAAAAAACGTTTTTTTAATAAAAAATACAAAAAAAGTCAAAATGTTTTTTTCCTGTTATACCATTTTGAATTAAAAAGAAAATATTTAATTTAACTAAATTCTTATTGGTCCAAAAGTGGTTCTGTAGGTTCTGTACAAAAAAATTGATTCTGCAAGTACGGTTTCCCATTTTTATATATTATATAATAATATATCTATATATATATATATATATATATATATATATATATATATATATATATACTATATATATATATATCGTAAGGTTACATGATGGGTTGAAACATATATACAAAGTGTTGTGTATGGTTCGGTCTTCGGTCTGATCCGGTCTAACAAAGGATAATGGTCGGTTTTGCTCAAGATCGAACTAGACGGGACCGAAAATCGAATGTGAGAGAAAGGACGGACCGATAACCGAACCAAAATATGTTCGGTCAAGTTCTATCCAATTTCTCTATAACACAGTCTGCAGTTCATTATGCTCGGCCCTATGTTGAATAAGTGGCTTCATATAAATAATAAGATATACTTGTGTGAAAAGTTTTGGTACAATTTTTTATTTTGTCGTCTTCTAAGAAAACCTTTACATGAGTCATTTATACCTACCTAATTTTATTTACTTAATTAAAGAGTAAATTGCATAAATCGTCCTTAAAGTTTAGCAAAATTGCATGTTTCGTCCTAAATGTTACGAAAGTGCAAGGATCGTCCCTGTGAGAAACATTTGGTGCAAGTATCGTCCCTGTGGGGAAACCTTTGGGCAAACATTTAGTGCAAGTATCGTCCCCGCATGGACGATACTTGCACCAATCCTCAAAAGGACGATCATTGCACTTTCGTAACGTTTGGGACGAAACATGCAATTTGACTAAACTTTAAAGACGATTTATGCAATTTACTCCTAAAAAATATAATGCAATACATGCAATTAGTTCATGTTTCAAACCATTATGTGAACAATTTGAGTACAAAATAAATATGACACGAGTTGTATATGACAAAAGTTGATCAAATAAAGTTTTTACTGATTTTAATTGTAATGTTGGGCCATGTATATAGGCAAAACCGCAAAACTGGATGGTTAGTACAAAATACGTGTTGAGGAGTGAAGTGGATCAGGAACGCTTACTGGACTGGGCCGATAAGCTGTTAGTGAGTTGGATCTTGTACCAGAGCAAGTAAGGGATGTGATTTCCTGCACAAATGAGGAAAAACCATTAGCCTTATCGTGGGGACGGACCCCACGATTAGACTCCAGCGTAAGAGTAAGTATTCATGTTGTCAGAGAGTATATGTATGACAGAGAGTGTTAGAAATTCCGTACCTTGTGGTGTGTCAGAGGACTCCTATTTATAGGGAAGCATAGTACTTGGGTTTCCTAGTATTTCGCTTATAGTTGTAGTGGCCAGAGTGGGACCCATGTAGAGAAATGATCCGCGATAATCGTGACTGCGGACGCGGATTCCCTTCCGCGGACGCTAATCATTCTTCGGACGGTCTACGGAAGCGACCCAAACCGATCTGCGTCCGTCTTGCTATATCCGGACCGTGCCAGTGTGGTCCTGGGCTTAGTCTCGACCCGCTATATTTATTATTTATTTTTATTGGGCTGGGGCTCAATTGTGACGGTATGACCCAGACCCAGAGGCCTGGTATAATTGTTATACGTCAACTGCGTGCGGTTTGCGTAGTAAATATTGCTAGACTTTGTTCCTTATGCTTTCCTTATTCCGTGATTGCTTGCTTCTCCGTGAGTTTTCCTTCATTGGATAGGTAGGGTTTGGGTGACGTGTACTCACCCTGACTTTTCGTTTTTTGATTGACACGACTTGGTTTCAGTTATCCAACTGGCATCACATCTACTTATTTTAAATCTCGTTCGTTGGTTGACATAGTGCGTTACACGTGTCGCCATCTTGCTGCTCTGCGCATTTACTATGCCAAGGGTATAAAAACCCCTTTGATTTTACTGTTTTCTTTTTCTTCTTCTTCACTAATTACCACCATTGTTAAAATTTTCGAGCTTTTGTCAACCAGTTTACACGTTTTCTACTGCTTCATCTTTCTTTAGGCTACCAGGTTAGGTTTTATTTCCCTTCTTACACATCACGATGAGTACCATTCGTGATATTAAGTCTAAGTTGAATCAAAAAGCGTTAGATGCATTGTGTACCAAATATTACATACCTGCTTGTGTTCATCCTTCGCTGCCCGGCCTGGACAAAATTATTTTACAAAGTCTTGATGGCAAGATTGGCGTATATACCCGGTTTTTTGATTTTGCCAACTATCAGATCCTTTTGTCTCAATTTCTTGTTGAGGTTCTTGACCATTTTCATATTCATCTTTCTTAATTGTCCGTGTTTGGGGCGGCCAAAGTTTCTCATTTTGAGATTTTATGTCGCGTTCACGGATTTCAGCCTTCTGTCAATTGTTTTTGTGCGTTCTATACTAGCTCTTACACCAAAGGATGGATGTCGTTTAGCAAACGTTCTGACGCGGCTCCTGTTTGACATAACAAACCGCTAGATTCCGTAAAGAACTCGAACGACCATTTTTCTGGTTTGATTCTACTGTCTTTCCTCTTTTCGTATCTTTGAAAAGCAAGATTTTAAGTAAAGATCCTCCTCCCAAGCTTTCTCAATATGATACGGAAGCGTGTGACTTTCTACGTACTCATACTGCCCCGTTTCGGAAATTTCCGAAACCTTTCTTATGTTGGGTTGGTATAAGCTGTTACTATACGCTGGATGAGAACTGTTATCCAACGTTTTGGGATGGTGAAGAGGGTGGGTATATTTTGCTTTGTATCTCAGATTTTGTTGTGTCGCTATTATACCTGACGCCTTTCTTTTGTTATGTTTGCAGAGATGGATTTGTTTGCGTTTATCTGTCATTCTGATCCCACCAAGGTACGGGTAGGGGAGAGGAATCTTGCGGAGAAGGAGGTTAAGTTTTTGAAGATGACTGAGGGTCGTACCGTTTTATTAGGTCCTCCCGTTACGGCTGCCTCTGGAGATAGCAGTGATAGTATCGATAGGCTATTTGATGAGGGACATGATGCTGGTCAGGAGCATTCCGTTGAAAAGGGTGATGATGTCTTGGAGGAAGCTATTTCTAAGGATGCTTTAGAAGTTATTGTTGAAAACCCCTAAAAGAAACAGAAAAGAAAGGTAGCCGGTGATGCTAGTGGCTCCGCTTATCCTCCTAAGAAGTTAAGGGATGATTATCAGTCCTTACCTCCCAATACAAGCGGGAAATCTCTTGCTGCCCTCCATGCCATAATTCCAGAGGGTTCTGATCTCCTGAGTGGTGTTACAGAGCCTCTCATTGCTATTTTCGTGGCCCCTATGCGAGATGTTGGGCCTGTGGATTCCGTGTTCGGGCTTAACTTGTGGAATCGTCCTCCCTATGTGAGGTATGTTGTATCTTCGGATGGTTCTCATCATTCAGGTTCATATTTTGAGGCCACTTCTTTTGTCGGATCTCTTGTTGCGGATGCTCCGGTAGTGACGGTTGTTGTTACCACTACCGTTGATGCTGATGTTGCTGCCGGTTCAAAGGCCAGAGACGTGTCTAAAGATTTTGAGAATATTAGAGATTCTACGTCCGCTGGTGGGGTTAATATGGATGCAACAACATTTCAAGTTAAAGAAGACTTCCACTTCATCAGATTCTTTTTATGCTTCCTAGAGTCTTGATACTGAAACCATGTACCGTGCCTATATCCCTAGATGGAAAGTGACGAATGATTCTGTACTTGACGATCCATATGTCTGCCGTGACTTGACAGATCGTCTTGCCCCACCTGCTCTGTTTGCACAACTGCGTGCCATGGATTACGATCAGCTTTATTCTGAATTCAACATTGGGGCCTCACGTCAGGTGTGTCGAGGTGAGAATGCGGGCGAAACATACTTTGGAAAAGAAAGGTAAGCTTGAGGACAAGTGTGCTGAACATACTACCCTCCTTTCAGAGAAAGATGCAAAGATTGCTCACCTAAAGTCTTTACTATCTTTGAAAGAGACTGAGGCTGCTGAATCCATCTCTCTTCGAAGCCAGCTATCTGTAATGGAAACTGCGGATGCTGCCAAGAGTACTGAGCTAAGGGATTTGAAGGAGAAAAACTTTGCCTTTGAAGGAGAGAGAAATGCTTTGTCTGGGAGGGTTACAACTTTTGAGTCTGTGACCATTTCTAAGGAAGCCGAGTTGGTGTCCCTTTCTTCTCAAGTTATCAAGCTTACTGCCGATCTATCCGGCTTCCAGCTTTCACATGACGAGCTCAATTCTAATGTGGCTTCCTTAGAATCTGAGAGAGATTGTCTTGTCGCTCAGGTATCTGCAGGTTTCTTTACTTCCTTGATCATACTTTGCCTTTATTTTTATGACTAATAATTTTTATCTTTTTTGTTTATGTTTTCGCAGAAAAGCTCACTGGAGTCTGCTTTTGAGCTTTTTAAGGAACGCATTGAGGCCTTGCAGGATGAGCAAGCGTAGGCTCTGGGTGACAGGGTTGCGGAGTTGGATGCTCAATTGTCGGAGATGGCTATTCATCTTGATGAATAATTTTACCCTCGTTTCCTGACCACCGTATCCGGACGACGATGGTTCTTGTCCCATGGGCTTAAGCTTGTTATTCTTAAGTGCTTGCAGTCTCCTGAGTATCTTCAGGCTCTAGGACAGTCCATTGGTTGCGTGGTCAATGAAGGCATTCATGATGGGTTGAAGGCGGGAATTGACCATGGGAAAGTTGGGAGAGATCTGTCCGTGGTCGAGGCTTATGATCCTTCTGCAGAAGAAAAATATGTTGATGTCGTGAACGCTCTTGGCGTTGTTGACTTTTCTCTACTTTCTGAGTTAGAATCCAAGAAGGACTCAAGCATTGTTGACCTTATGGATTCTCTCCGCTTGGAGGGCGTTTTGGCAGAGATCCCTAGGGCGGAACACCTGCAGCCCTCTCTGGAACAACTCATGCTTCCCATCCACAGACCGAAAGACAATGCAGTCTTTGCGAAGACTTACCTGTCTTCTTCTCTCGAGATCGTTAACCTGCGGGTGCAAAAGTTTAGGGAAGAGGCTAAGGGGAAACGCTTGTCACTTACGGATGTTATGACTCCTTTTGTTGAGCCTTTGTCCTCCGAAAGTTTAACTGGAGAGGCCAGTACTTCTGCTGCCCCCATCACTACTCTTTCAACATTCTTTGCCTCCTCTGCCATCATCCCTCCTAGCTCAGTTGCCAGTGACCAAGTTTTAGACGCGGAGCCGCATTGTGAAGATCCTCCTGCCGTGACTTTTGAGAAGGAAAAGTTTAGCACCTCTCCAGAGTAGTTTTGTTTGCTGCTGTTGGCACATGATTAGTTCTTATGGCCTTTTTTTTGCTTTTTACCGTGGTCGTATGTGGCCTTTTTGTGACGGTACTTGTATTTTAACAATTTGTATGCTTTGTCATGTTTACGACCGTTAGTTTAAACACTGATGTTTTATTTATTTATCACTTAGCGGTTTTATGTTTTAATTGCTATCTTTTACTACCACTGTTTTACATTTGTGATGATAGTCTTAGTTAAAATGATTACGGGTCATTTTCCCAGTACTGGGTTTGCAATACCTCTTATGTACTTGAGTTGATTGTTAGGTTACTCATCCTTTTATTATGCGGGATAATATTTACATAAGGTCATGCCCCTTTGCGTGCGCGTCTTACCGATCTATGTAATATTCAAATGGCTTTGCAAAGTAAAGAGTAAACAAGAAACTTTAAAGTAAAAAGTAAAAACTTGTGAAGGTAGCTAGGCTTTACTTTTTTCATTCATTAAAATTTAAAGACATTACAATAAAGAAAATTTGAGCAGTGCCCTCTCCGCTGCTTTGCCTTGCATGGGAGAGGTGCTTACATCTCGTACATATAACATTTCTTAAGGTTGCAGACGTTCCACATTCGTAGAAGGGTATTTCCGTTTTGGTCTCTAAGCTTGTATGCTCTTTTTCCCAATGCTTCCGTAACTTCATACGGTCCCTCCCACTTAGGTCCGAGTTTGCCTCCATCTTCCGCATGGCTTGCTTCATTGTTCAGGTAGACGAGGTCTCCCGGACGGAAGCTTATGCTGCGGACCCTTGCGTTATAGTATTTCTCCATCTTGGCTTTGCTTTTTTGCTTCCTGAATTGCTGCCTGCTCTTTTTTTTCTTCCAGAATGTCTAGGTTAATTTCTAAGGCTTCATCATTCTTGATCGTGTCAACTTCCGCAGTTCTCATGGTTGGCATGTCAATCTCTACTGGGATCACTGCTTCCGTCCCATATGTTAGCGAGAATAGTGTTTCTCCGTTGCTGGACTTTATCATGGTACGGTGTGCGCATAAGACATGTGAAATCTCTTCTATCCAGTTTTTGTTTTTCTCGCCCAACCGTGCCTTGATTCCTTCCCCTAGACTCCTGTTTGCCCTTTCCACCAAGCTGTTGGTTTGTGGATACTTAACGGAAGCGAAGCATTGGCGGATACATAGCTTTTCGCACCAGTCTTCAAATGGGTTATCCCTAAACTGCTTTCCGTTGTCGGATATCATCTATCCTGGTAAACCGAATCTGCAAACTATATTGTCTCAGACAAACTTCTTAAACTGGGATCCCGTTATAGTTGTCACTGGTTTTGCTTCTATCCATTTGGTGAAGTAGTCGATTGCTACTATTAGGAACTTAACTTTACCCGGACCTTTCGGGAAAGGTCCAGCTATATCAATCCCCCATTTGTAAAATGGCCATGGGGATGTAATGGGTATTAGCTTCTGCTACGGGTTCCTTGGCACGAGGGATGGACCTGGCACCTACTGCATTCCCTTATCAAATTCATAGCGTCTGTGTGCATGGTTGGCCAGTAATATCCTGATCTTAAAGCTTTTGCCACCACGGATCTTGGATTGGAATGCATGTTGCATGACCCCTCATGGATCTCCCTCAAGACGTAGTTTGCCTGCAGCGGCCCGACACATCGCAACCACTGCCCTAGGAAAGATTTTTTGTACAGTATTCCATTTGTTACGGGATATCTACCTGCCTTGTGGCGTATAGCTCTTGCCTTCCTCTTTTCTTCTAGGAGGATTTCTTTCGTTAGGTACTCATAGATCGAGGTCATCCACGTGTATCTTTCCTTTTCTACTACCGCTAGTATCTCCTTTTTATCTATTGATTTTTCCTTGAGTTCTTCTACAAGTACTTGTTTGCTTAGGTGGGCGAAGCTGGTAGATGCCATTTTGCTTAGCGCGTCTGCTTTTTTGTTTTCTCCTCTGGGTACTTGTTTGATGGAGAATTCCTTAAAAGTGCTAGTGAGGTTTTTTACCTTCTCCAAGTATTTGACCATGCCTGGCTCTTTTGCTACGTAAATTCCATTTACTTGATTAGCTACGAGCCTAGAATCTACATTTGCTTGAAGGTTCCTTACTCCCATTTTCTCTGCTATCCGGAGACCGGCTATCAAGGCTTCGTATTCTGCTTCGTTATTAGTAGCATTGAACCTGAACCTTAGAGCATATGTCAATTCCATTCCTTTCGGATTCGTAATTATTAGGCTGGCTCCGGAACCATCTATGCACGATGATCCGTCCGTGAATAATATCCATGGGTCCGGAAGTTCTTCCTTGTCCTCCATTAGCGTATCCAGGGGTCATCTTCCGGACGCTCTACAATAAAGTCTGCTAGAATTTGTCCCTTGATTGACGTTCTCTGTCTGTAATGAATGTCATGTTCTTCGAGCTCAAATCTCCATTTGAGCAATCTTCATATCACCTCCGAATTAGACAGCATTTGCTTTATTGGTTGGTCTGTGATAAAAACTATTGTGTGTGCCTGGAAATATCTTTTTAGTCGCTTGCTAGCGCTTACCATAGCAAGTATTAGTTTTTCCATTAAAGTGTAGTTAACTTCCGGACCCTGTAATGCTCGGCTGACAAAGTAGATAGGCGTTTGCTTCCCGTCCCTTTCCGTCATTAGAACTGCACTAATGGCTTCCTTTGCATCCGCCAAATACATGATCAGTTCCTCCTTTTCTTTTGGTGCGGTTAACATGGGTAATTCAGCTATCAATTTTTTCATTTGCTTAAATGCCATTTCTGCTTCCGCGGTCCATTGAAAGTCGCTTTTCTTTGTGCACTTCTTTAGAGTTTTAATGAATGGCAAAGACTTTTCTGTTGATTTAGACAGAAATCTGTTCAGGCTTGCCAGCTTCCCATTTAGTTTCTGTACATCCTTCAAACACTTTGGAGATGGTACATCGAGGACCTTTTCTACCTTGTCTGGGCATACTCTTAGTCTGTCAGCGTCTACTTTGTACCCCAGGAAGGTGCCTTCCCTCATCCCAAAGGCGTATTTTTTGCGGTTTAGCTTCATATTTATTTCCCCGAGGGTCTTGAACGTTTCTTCTATGTCTCTGATTACTTCTTTTTCCGTACGGCTTTTAATGACTAGGTCGTCTACATATACTTCCAAGTTTCGGCCGATTTGTTTTTGGAAGGCCTTATCCACCAGTCGTTGATAAGTTGCTCCGACATTTTTTAATCTGAACGACATTTTTGAGTAACAAAATATTCTTTGGCTTGTGATGAATGTTGTCTTTTCCTCATCCTCTTCTGCCATTTTTATTTGATGGTATCCTTTGTATGCATCTAGGAAACATTTGAAAGGGCCCCGTAGAGGGACTCTACCTTCCAATCTATTTCTGGTAGCGGATATCCATCTTTGGGGCACGCTTTGTTTAAGTCTTTGAAATCCACGCACATTCTCCAGCTGTCGTCATGTTTTTTCACCATTACTAGGTTTGACAGCCAATTGTGGTAATGGACTTCTTTTATGATATGAGCGTCCACAAGCTTTTCTACTTCTTCGCAGATTGCTTTATTTCTTTCAGGTGCTTGCCCCTTTTTATTTTGCCTAACGGGTATGCATCCTTCACGGATATTTAGTCTGTGCTCAGCTATGTACCGCGAAACTCTAGTCATATCCGCTGGCTTCCAGGCGAATATGTCTAGGTTGCGCCTTAGCAAACCGCACAGCACTTTCCGTCCTTCTTCTGTCAACGTAGGGCATATCATTACAGTTTGTTCGGGGTATTCTAGGTGGATTGCCACCTGGATCTTTTCTTCTGCAACTTGGTTGATTACGGCCTGCGGCACCCCTGGTCCTGAAACCATTATGCATTCTAGTGGAATAATCTTGTTGCTCCGTAGTGTAACCGTTCTGCCTGCCATTGGGAATTTTAGCATTCCGTGGGCTGTGGACGGAATTGCCCGAATTCTCCTTACCCCTGGTCTTCCTATAATTCCGTTGTAGGGAGATGGTGACCTTACCACCATGAAATTCATCCATGCGGAGGTTGAGTGTTCCTCATCACTTATCTTTACCAGCAATGATATTTGCCCTAACGGCCATATTATTTCTCCACTAAACCCAACCAGTGGCGTGGTTGCAGGGATCATTTGGTTTCTAACTTCTGGGCGAAATATATTGAAGCAATGTTCATACAAGATTTTTGAGGAGGACCCTCCGTCCACGTACATGCGGTGCACGTAATGTCCTCCCATTTCGGCCTCAATAATCATGGGACCCTCCGTACCATCTTCCTCCCCTAGAGGTGGAAAATAAATTACTGCCTTCAGAGAGAAGATTTGAGTAATTTTTTGCCTGGCTACCCTCTACCATGGTTGTACCATCAATATCGCCAGTGACTTGTACTTTCCTGAGGTTTCCTCCTTTTTTGCTGCCTTTGCCTGATCTTTTCCATTGCTTTGTTTCAATTCCTTGATTAGATGTGACAGCTTTCCAGCTTTTAGCATTTATTCTATTTGCCTCTTTAGGTACATACACTCATCGGTGGTATGTCCTACTTCCCCATGAAACTCGCAGAATTTGCTAGCCTTTCTTTTCTCTGCCGGGGTTGTCATTGGCGGATGAGGCTTGAACTTTCCTTTGTCTAAAGCCAGGATCTCTTTTGGTGATTTTGTGAGGAGGGTGAATCTGTCCTGCTTTCGTTCCGGCCTTTGTTGGTTTCGAAAGCCTCATTTTTTGAAGTTCTGCTTCAGTCCGGCCTCTTGCCGTTTCCATGATGGAAATGATTTCTTTCGTTCACGGTTTGAGGCCGCCACCTCTCCTCTGAGGAATGCTGTCGTTACCCTCATCATTTCGTCTATTGACTTTGAGATTCTGTCATGTAGTCGTTTGATCAGCTCGGGATTAGTAATTTCGTGCATAAATCCAGAGATTTTCATGCATTCCGGAGCTCCTTTCACGTCCCTGCATTCGAGCTTGTACCTCCGCACGAATTCCTCTGTGGTTTCCCCATTTCTCTGCTTGATATTGTGAATTTCAACCGGATCTTTGATGCATTTTTTCTGCTGGAGGTAGTTCTCTAGGAATGCTTTCCTTAAATCATCATAACTATCAATGGACTCCTGTGGGAGGTCATCAAACCATACTCTGGCATTTCCCGTGAGTGTGGAATTGAACATATGGCACCATGTTGGCATTGCCCAGCGTTCTGTCTTAGCGGCCGCCTGAAAGATTTTTAAATGATCTTCTGGGTCTTCACTTCCGTCATATGTTTTGATATGACTATGCATTCGGGTTTTTGGAAAGTCAAAGTAACGGATCCGAGGGGTAAAAGGATCGGTTTCTTCACATACCCATGGTTGGGACAGGTCGTCCTCCACGCTCGACTTTTGCTTCTTTGATTTCGATTTCCAATGTCCTCTTGCACTACCTTCACTTTCCGATAGTGCTTCCGTTCTTCGCGAGGACATTCTTTTGTTATGATGTTTCTTAGAAGCAAATTCTATTTCTCTGGAGCGAGAACTCTGGTAGCAGCTTTCAGTGTCTCTGCGGCTACTGTGATATGGTCGATGCCTTAAATCTCTTGAATGTACGGACATACTCTTCTCTTTGTCTCCTAGCATGTGGAATACACCCTTCTCCAATCTTTTGAACACTGTTTTTCTTTCCGGACCCCTCTCCCTTGGTGACTTGGAACGACCGCACCTTGGTTCCGGACTTCCGGACATACTGCGAGCATGCCTAGGTCTGAGCCTTTTCTTGAGGCTCCTTTTTCTGCTCGGTGTTCCTGACTCGGAATGTCATGAGGTCTCTTCAAAGTTAAGGCGAGCTTTTACTGCCTTGAGCTTTTCATGCTGCACCTTTTCTTGGTGTACCTTTTCAGCTATGATTGGTAGAATCTGATGGTAGTTCTTGTCATAGTATTCTCGCAGGGCTTCGTCGGGAATAGGCCTGCCCAAGTCTTGCGGAGCTTGCTCCTTCCCTAGCGTATTCCTCACGACGGATGTGGGCTGACTAAGTGGAGTTTGCTCGTTAGTGCTCATGGTGAGTATTTTAGAAAACGCGGTTGTATTCGCGGTCTCACGGAAGGCGCCAACTTGTTAGTATAAAATACGTGTTGAGGAGTGAAGTGGATCTGGAACGCTTACTGGACTGGGCCGATAAGCTGTTAGTGAGTTGGATCTTGTACTAGAGCAAGTAAGGGATGTGATTTCCTTCACATGGATCAAGTGGGCTTATTTTTATGTTTGATAATAAAAAACAAGCTTTTTATTAGGATCAGGATTGATAGCGATCATACGATCTTACTAGGTATTTTACGATCTTACTTCGATCCTATACTATATCTGATCCTACTACGATCTTGCAAGGCTTTTTTTATGTAGGATCGTAAGATTGTACAATCTTACGATCAAAATCACGATCTTAATAACCGTGATGTAAAGTGTTTTTGATTAAGTATAAAAAAAGATTGAAATGACAATATTTTTTATTATAATATTTCAAACAACACAACGGTGCCTAATGCTCTAATGATAATTAGTTTTAGTTAAAAAAAAATCAAAAATCTTAAAAAGGAAATAAAATCACAAAGAGAAATCACATGAAACATGAAAAAAAGTTTGAAAATGCATACGAGTGTGTTAACAACTTTGGATGCTTTTAAGTTTTTAGTGACATCCTTGCCAACCACATTTAATAATACTTGAGCTAATTATTAAATAAAAATAATACATTATTTTTTTGTCATGGAGGTTACTTGCGTCGACTTCGGACTATTTAAAAAAATAAGTTGGTTCACAATCACAAGTTGAAAACTAAATAAACAAAAATAAAATAAAAAGAATAATACATTGCAAAATGTTGGTCTTTGCTTTTGTTGAGAATCTCTCGATCGTAGTTTGGAGCATAATTCTCAGCTCCTTCGCGTCTCGTAACAAATGTTTACCGTATATATACACATGATAAACTATTTTTTCTTGGTAAAAGGTTACCTCGATAAAGTTATGACAAATTATTTTATAAAAATATAATTTGCTTTTTTTAGACACTTATTATTATGTGACGTAAAAGTAAGAAATTATTTGTTCCATTGATACAAACGAAGAGCATTGAGTATGATGTCTTGCACCCTTACGTGCTGAGTTTGTGTTTTAATTAAGTATGTTGTGTTCCAAAATACTTTTATAGTCTCATAATAAGTGCGCACGTTACTATTTTCGAATGTTTTAAAATAAGTCTGCACTTTGTGTTTCAAACAATGAGAAAAATTTAGTTAATTCAAATGATATTTGATTGGTAAAGAGTTTAATTACTTAGATTTTTTAAAACTTCATGCATTTTAGAAACTAGTTGGATACCCGCGCATAGCGGCGGCGATAAAAATTGCTAACCCAACTCGCTCCGCAATTCCCTACCCGCTTAGAGAATTCGTTTGTTTGGGTTTCCGTAGCTTTCCCGCAACATCATATTAACATCATTCTCGCTTGTATAAAGACTCACACACTCTCTTACCCATCAAACATTGTCTCCAAAAGTATATATCTTTTACGAATCAAGTTTGTATTCAAATTAAAGTTAAAGTTGTTAAAAAATTCAAAATAAACCCACTAAAAATGTGAAAAGCTAAAAATTTATAAAAATATATCAAAATGGATGTTGAATTAAAGATCACGAAATTTTAGAAAATACGGTGAAATTAAATCATAAAAAAAATAAATAGATAAAAAGATATGTCAAATTGAAAATAAAAGTGATTTTTTAATTAAGAAGTGACACATGTCACTCTATGATGTGATTTTCTAAAATAAGATGGATGGTCAAGATTGCACCTCCTTATCTTAATTTTTGATGGGACCCACATTGTAAATGCTTTATATAATACTAGTTGGTTACCCGCGCATAGCGGCGGTAATAGAAAATTTACTAACTCAACTCTTTACGCAATTTCCTACCCGCTTAGTAATTTCGTTTCACAACACTTTAAATGTATGTGTTCGTTGTATGTGTTCGTTTGGGTTTCCCGTAGCTTTCCCGCAACACCATATTAACATCATCATTCTCGCATGTAAAGAGACAACACACTCTCCGAAAGTATATAGTTTTAACGTATCAAGTTTATATTTAATTAAGGTTAAAGTTGTAAAAAGTATAAATCAACATAAAATAAACCCACTAAAAATGTAAAAAATAAAAAAATTATAAAATATAACAAAATGTATGTTGAATTAAAGAGCACAAAATTTTAAAAAATATGGTGAAATTAGATCATAATAAAATTAAATTGATAAAAAGATATTTCAATTTGAAAATAAAGGTGATTTTTTAATCAAAATGTATGTGATTCTTAAAAATAAGATGGATGGTCAAGATTGCACCTCCTTATCTTAATTTTTAATGGGTCCCACATTATAAATGTTTTATATAGTACTAGTATAGAAGTATAGATGGACACTTATTACGAAACGAAGTGAGTAAACAAAGGATTTTCGTTCGGTTGGTACTTACTTTCGAAAAACTCATAGGACAACTAGAGAGATTTTGTGAATAAAATGTAAAGGCTTCAGTTGGTCCCAAAAACTATTCCTTTTGAGATGAATAATAAATGGTACCAAAAACTACCCGAAGTTAAAATATTCACGCAAATTCACATCTTTTTATGAATGAAACGGAGTGAATAGTTACTTTGACTTAAGCTATCAGATATGAGGTTTTTGACTCTTTAAATTTGGCTTGAACAGTGTCAAACATTGACACAATGACGTAACTTTGGAAACGATGATAGGATAAACTTTAGTAGGAACTAGGAACTATTTGACAATGTTTTGAAAACCGAGTTTTGAATCGATCCGGTCGAGTCACCGGGTTACCGGTTCAACCGGTTGGACCGCCGGGTCAACCCGGTTTTCCAAAATATAAATATATATATATATATATATTTTCAATAATTAGAAAGAAAGTATGTATATAAATCATGAAATATTCCATATATTAAGCGTAAAGACTATTTATTAACAAATATAACATGTAAAATTACAATTACGTCGCAAATATATAAAATTAACATGTTCTATTTATAAAAAAATACGAAAAAACCGAAACCCGGCCGGGTCTCATGACCCGGGTTGACCCGGGTCACTCCAAACCCGGCCAAACCCGGCGGGTCAAACCGGGTTTCGAAAATATAAAACCCGGTTTAATTTGACCCGTTTTTTCGGCCGGAACCGGTTCAACCGGTTGACCCGGCCGGGTCGAACCGGGTTTCAAAACACTGCTATTTGATGTTCTAGTTGAAATCTACCTTATTTCATTAGGTGAATAAAGACTTAAAAAAAAGACGATTAGTGCGCGTAGACATTCTCCTCGCCGCATAATCAGTAGGCAGTGTGTATAACAGATTTTAAGAGAAGATGAAGTCGACTCGTAAACATGACTAACGTCCGGTTGCTAGGAATTGTTGATGATAATATGGATGTCTCGAATTATGATACGTTTGAAATCTTAGTACTCTGACGATGTTCTAGTTGAAATCTACCTTATTTCATTAGGTGAATAAAGACTTAAAAAAAAGACCGATACGTAGTGTGACATCTAGCCTCACTCACGCGTTCTATAACAAGATTTAAAAGAAGTCGATCGTAAACATGACTAAAGTCGGTTGTGTGTGAGTGTGTTTGTTTAAATTTTTTCGTAGGTATATTTGTGTTTAAGTAATGTATATTTTTTTTGATGCTCTTGATATTCTTATTACATTAAGTTGGTTATAAAGTTGTTATAAAAAAGAAAGACTGATGTGTTAGTGGTGTTCATGGTTTTTGGTAATCACCATTACATCTAGCCTTATACTTCATTCGTCTCAAGATTATTGTCCCCCGTCAAAAAAACACATAGTTTAAGAGAAATGTATTTATTACTGCTTTCTTTTTTTTACTTTTTGACATAATGACAGTTTTACTTTTAGCTAATTAATTAAAGTCTTTTTTAAAAATTGTAATAATAATTTTCAAATAAAGTTAATATAGTAAAATTGATCAAAGAACCCTATCTAATTTTAATAGTAGACAATTAAATTGGGATATCCTAAAAAAACATGAACAAGACGAAATAAATATCTTCTAAAGTTATGTACGCTCTACTAGACTAAATTAGATAACTCTTTTTGTAGTTTAACTTTTAACATTACCCATTTGATATGTTTTAAAATTGTACTAGAATTAGGTAAATGGTGGTATGATGCCATTAATTTTGTCGGGATTATCCAAATTGGATTACATGTCGTGAAAATTACGAAATCGGACACATTTACACTTTGTTTTCACGCAGAGGACAAAAACCAAGGAATTACCAAAAAGGACATAGATGTCGCTCAACATTTCGAGTGGCATTTTACATATTGAGCGAAATTACAAGTGTCGGGCCTAGGATCGATTTAAAAAAAAAAAATGGATTTCGCTCAAAAGGTTGAGCGACATTCATTAAATTCGAGCGACATTTGCCTGGGGAAGAGAAGCTGATTTGAAGGTTTGAATGACTAAACATGCAGGTTTTTTAATATATTCACATGTCGCTCGAATTTTGTTTGTATCACCGAATTTATCATTGTTAGTGTTAAGAAAAAAAATGCTTCTGTTGGTGGTGCCCGAAAAAAAAAAGTGGTAGTGGTGGAGGTGGTGTTGTGTTGCTGGTTGTGTAGTGCTTCTGGTGGTGGTGCTTCTGTTGTGGTGGTGGGGCTGTGGTGGTGCTGTGGTGCTGCTGTGGTGCTGCTGTTGTGGTTGTTATTTGGTAGTGGTGTTGTGTTGTTGAATATGGAGAATTACGAGGTTAGTGTTTTATTGTTAGTTTTTTTTTTGTATTATTACATTATCATTGTTAGTGTTTTATTGTTATATATATGTGTAGTAATATATACTATTATGTTTGTTTAGGATGATCCGGTGAGTTTGACGTGTAGAAGTAAGCTAACGTTGATTAAACAGATTAGAAAAAAATTTAGGAACACTTTTAGGGAAGAATTATTTAGGAAAACGTGTTTTGGTTGGTTGTTAGATTTAGATGATTCTTTGAAATGTGTATTAATACATTTTATGAGTTGTCGGCAAGTTGAGAGGTCACCTGAAGACACAGTTGTCGTTCCTCTTACTTACCATGTAAATGGTCATTACATAGAATTTGGGCGGGAGGAGTTTTGCCTCATAACGGGGTTAAGGTTTGGTCCGGAATTTAGTGAATCGCTTTAAAGTGGGCCTATTCCATTTAGGAGACTAGTGTTTTTGACTCAGAAAAGATGGTGGGCATGTAAATGGTCAAATGTGTTAGTATTATTAATGGTAGAAGAGTTTTGAAACCTGCATGGACGAGGTGCTGTTGCTGTGTGTCATGTTTTTTTGTTTAGCTGTTTTTGCGCATTTTGTATTTAGTAGGTCGTCAGCTATGCACATAATATCCCGGATTGGTGGTTGAGGTTAATAGTTGATAAAAAGGGAACTTGGGAAATTTATCCTTGGGGTACGTTGGTTTGGGCTCAATTGTACGACCAGTTAGAAAATGCGAACGTAGTACGTGCGGAAAAATTGTATGCGGCCCAAAATCGTCCTATTCCTCGTGCTGCTAAGTATACATTGTCGGGCTTTACATGGGCCTTTAAGGTATGTCATTTTTTAATTTGTAATTTTTATGTGTATGTATATTGTTAACGAATGTAAAGAAATATTTTTAGACGTGATATAGGAAGCGATAACGTACCGGCACTTAAGATAATATAGCACATCAACAATGTTATCCAAGATCAGTTGCGTGGTCTAGAGTTACGACATTCCAACGAAAATTTCTTCGTAATTTTTTTGATGTGAGTTTTATTTAATTATGCAGTTTATTTTGGATCAACTATTATAATAGTTAATTGGAGTTAGGTTTTTAATGGTTTAGATATGTCCACATTTTTATATTTAAAGGGAGCTCGACCAATAGACAGATTGAGACCAATGCCTTTTGAGCCTAGAGCAGAGTGGTCGGGTTCGTAGTCGAGAAGTTTTTTTGATGGTCTAGGACATCATGAAGCACCATCGATACCGACGACCTGTAAAACTACCAGGTCACGATTTGATTTCCAAAAAACGTTGACCACGTTATGATGAATTGATTTAATTCTATAAAGGAGTTGAGAAAAAGAAATGAAGCCACGAAAAGAAGCTGAAGAAAGTAGTATAAGTTTTATCAGGTACAAATTGTCTACGTTTAATTCTGCGAGTTTAAGATATATAAAACGAAATATCAGTTGATAATCTAATTGTTTTAAATATTTAATGCAGGGACAATCACAACCAAACCATGGAAATTCCTGAACACTATGGGTTATCCGACTTTGATTTTAGCGTTCGTTCAAAAACACTGAGGTATTTTATATTATGAAAGAAATCTTCAATGTTAATTTAAAAACTAACTAATATAATAGAATCCTTGTATTTAGGGGTTGCAACAGGACGGGCCTAAAACCTTAACGAAGCAGTCTAGCAGTTCGTTTTTTGACATGGCCCAAAGGACCCCAACGTATCCGAAGACGTTTGAGGAGCCAATTTCGTCTCGGCATCCTACCTCTCATCACGGCACTCCAAAAATTGCGACCCCTATGCCACTACAAGGATTTGCCCCATGGTCTTCTACCAATCAGGCGCGTCCCTCAGTAATTCCCGCCACTCCTCATATTGTGACCCCTCTGTCACAACAAGGATTTCCCCTGTGTTCATCTACCAATCAGGCTGGTCCATCACAAAATCATGATGTTGGTGTAGTCAATCGGGTAATCCAATAACTATTCTTGATTGAGGTTGTATTCTAATAGTTATACTAATGATGATATACTAATAAATGAAATTTTTATCTGCTTTCTAGGATGAAATGCCTCGAGGTAAGAGAGAGACTTTCCCAAGCAAATATCAGCTTAGCCCATTCACTTGTATGCCAACAACTACGGTCGCACCTAAGAAGCGGGCTAATAATACTAGAAATAAGACGAGGAGCGACAAAGTTTCAGCTTTTAATATTGAAAAGGCGGGTATTGATTTAAATTCACCGGTGGAAGATCTGGTTTATATGGGGTCACATGATACCGATGTCTACATTTCATTACATAACGTGGACCCTAATAAGGTAATTGTAAGAGTATTATTGAATATAATAACGTAAGTTAAAAATGTTTAATTATATTTTTTTAATTCTGGTTGTGTAGGTTGTCCGAAACCAGTATGTTGACTGTATGACTTTCTTGGGGTCGCCAAAACCAGTATTTTTAGATTGCGGTATTAAAGGATTTGTAGTTGAGGAACAGTTTTGGCGAGACCTAGTTCCTTACGTGTGTAAGGGAGGTAATAATACGAAGAATAACTATCAACGTTTTGCTTGGTTGTCGGAGGATGTAAGTTTTTTAATAAATGTTTATAAAAACTATAAAATTATGTTTTAAACAAGAAAAATGATTGTATTTGATATTTTTAATCAGCATATCAATTTTTGGATGGAGTTGATGATTAGAGATAGGCCACCTGGTGCTCGTTATACAGTTGCCAAAACAGGGACTTCAGCCATGATAGAGAAGTCAAATAAGTTCGTGATAGAGACCGATTTTCATCTTATGGGAATGTTGGATGGATCGTCGCGTCCCTACCCTTCATGGGATGATGTAGATATTGTAAGTATTTGTGGTTAAATACGATGAGTATTTCATAATTTAATGAAATTGAATTAATTGAATTATCTTTGTAGGTCTATATGCCCATCAATTCTGGAGGTGATCACTGGGTAACCGGTGTACTAAATTTACGGTGGTCCACAATTCATGTAATCGACTCTTTGAATAACCCACATCGAAAGAAACAGTTAATGGATCATATATCGAAATGGACCAATGTGTTGAATGTCCTTTTGGAAAAAGCTGGCCACTTTGAAAGGACAGGGCGTCGACCATACAATTTCGAGTTAGTATACAATGACGGTTTGGAGTTCGCGAGCCCACAACAAGGAAACAGTTCGGATTGTGGAGTTGTTACGTGTTGGGTGATAGAAAGCCTCTGTATGGGTCGGGCGCCAGTATTATATAACGTTGATCCAAAAAAAAATCAGCGACTTTAGAGTTCAAATGTGTCTTAGGTTGTACAACTGTCGTTGTGAGGATACTCAAGAATGTGGCTATGATTAGTTTAAGGTTTATAAAATCTTATGTAACGAAGATAATAAAATGATATTGTATGTATTTAACATTTAACTTCCTTATTGTCATGGTAATTTCAGAGTTAGTAGATGACTTAAATAGACAATATAAAGTAGGCATAGACGTAAACAAGCATTACACGTCTTGATAAATGGTTGTAAATCTCTCAATTATCATAAAAACATAACATAATTATAATAAAAACGTTACATAATAATAAAAGGTAATGAATTAACCACTGCTACTCCCAAGTACCGTATCCTTACGGAAAACCTTAACCACGTTTCTCTTTGTAATGTTAAGGTAATGCATTGATGGTTTTGGAGAAAAAACTGAAACATTAGCAAGTATCAAAGCAGCTCCTATAGTAATATCCTTTCCATAACCACCTTCACCAATGACTTTGTGATGTACTGTTCCAGGTATTGTACCAGAAAGATCTTTCATAGTCACCGTGAGATCGCCAAGCACAGTCGGAGAACAAGACTTGACAATTGCAACAACTTGGTCAAGTTTTCCCTTTTTTAGAAATTTTTCAATGTCTCCCAAACATCCAGTTACATTGCCATCATTAGCAATAATATACTTAGTGGCACTAACCCAAGCCCCACTATTAAAATCATCATCCTCAACCACATCCTCAACTAGTTTTTGCATATATTCTTGTGTCGACATTAAAGCCCCGTCCGAATCAAGAATGAAAACTTTTTCTTTAAGCAGCTTGGCTTGCTGAACAATACCCGCAGGACCGGGTATTATCCTAACTGGATTTGGACAATACCCGATTGGTGTGTCTGGTTGAACAGTACATACAGGAGCGGGTATTATCCTAACTGTATTTGGGGTTGAGGGACTTGGTTCAAACCGTGTGCTAGAAGAGGGGTGCATCACTGGTGTTAAATGGAGATCAGAATCATCTATATCAAGACTCAGTTCCCATGGTTCATTATCGTTATTGAAATTGGTATTCATTTGAGTGAGTTGAATTAGAAGTTATTGATAAAGGGGTACTTATAAGGGAAAAGTTGATGTCAAAATTTAAAACATGACAATGACTTGACAAGTTTATCAAATATATGACTTAATATTTTGAGCGACTTATGACAATGACTTGACAAGTTTCTTTTAAATGACAATGAGTTGACAACACTTAAATATATCACTCAATATTTCGAGCGACTTATGACAATTTTTGTTTTGTTTAAATGAGACAAGTCACTTAAATATATCACTCAATATTTTCAGCGACTTACTCAATATTTCGAGCGACTTATGACAGTTTTTGTTTCTTAGTTGACAAGTCACTGACAAGTAAATATATCACTCAATATTTCAGGCGAATTATGACAAAAAAAAAAATTGTTTCTAATGACAACGAGTTGACAACACATTGTTGAATTGATAATACACTGTTAGCTAGGAAAACAATATGTTACACTGAATGCTTTACTTCTATTTAAGCCATATTTTGTAACTGATCAACCATCATAATTCTATCTTACACAAATATGAATTCAAATGTCAAAAGTTTTAGATGTTTAATACATTTCAGGGAAACGGAGCGAGGTTGCATTATGTATGATGATATGTCATACGCAAAGTTACACGAAATGCTTAAGAAGAAATTTAATATGGAAGAAGATGACCGAATAAATATATCGGTTAGTCTCCCTTCATTTGATAGTAGGATGGAAATCACAGACAACGAAGAGGTAAAATTTTTTGTTGACTGTGCTTGTAGAAGTGATGAAATAACACATTTGTATGTTTGTCAATCGAAAAAAACACAAAAAACTATTAATTTTATGTCAACCAATCAAAATCATATGTTTTACAATTTTTTTGAACAATTGCCTTTTGAAAAAATCGGGCCATCTAATGAAGAAGTAAACACGTCATTTTTTTAATAATAATTATACGAATACGTCTTTTTTCAATGATGACCCATATGATCAATTTGAATCTAATGATGCTCAAAGCAATGAATTTGTTCATAAAAATGAGCCTAATTTTACAAAACCAGAATCTTCATTTGCGTTCAGAACATACGACGAAAATGAAAATGAACAAAATGATTGCTTTGATGGTGTAGATGAAAACCCACAACCTTTTTACCATAAATTGAAAAAGTTCATGTCATTTAAGCCTGACATTCCAGAAACACCATTATACAAGTCCAAACCTATGATTTCTAAGCATTATAAAAAAGATTCAAAAGTAAAAATTGGTAATACTTTTGACAATAAGGAAGCTTTTGACTTGGTGGTTAGGTTAAAAGCTATACAAGAGGGTTACCAATTTTATCACAAAGAACAGATCTGGATAGGTATGAACGAAAATGTTATCATTTTAAGGAATGTGCATGGTCAATTCATGCTAAGCGTTAGGGTAATACAAATATGTTTCAAATAATACAGACGAATGATGTTCACACGTGTCCTAAAACTCAAACATATCCTAATCATCAAAATGCAAACAAAAAGTCATTGCTCACATTCTCACTCCTAAGTTACAAGATAATAGGCGTGTTTTGAAAGGAAAAGATATACAACAAGATATTTTATCAGAATACAAAATCATTATATCTTACCAACAAGCATGGAGGGGAAAGGATTATGGGTTAAATTAGATAAGGGGTTCACCGTATGAGTGCTTTGAAATGCAACTGTATTATTGTTACAATCTAGAAAGAAAAAACCAAGGGTCAGTCACACGTATCAAAACAGACGACAAAGGAGTTTTTGAGATGTTATTCATTGCCCTTGGTGCTTCGGTAAGTAATGATAATCCTTTTTGAACAAAAACATGATATTATGTTAATATACACATTGTGAGACTAATATTTTATTTCAGATCCGTACGTTCTTGAATTATCTACGCCCTTTGCTTATAATCGATGCGGCGCATTTAAAGGGTGAATACAAGGGTACAAATTTGGTAGATGTTGGGATGGATGGAAACAACCAAATTGTGCCAGTTGCTTTTGGTATATGCAAGGGGGAAACAGGTCCATGTTGGTCATGGTGGATGTCGGTACTTAAAGAATGCATAGGCGATCACAACAATTTGCTTTTCATATCTGATAGGCATCCTGCCATAGCTTTGGCAGTACACAATGAATTCCCTTTAGCCTTTCATGTTGTATGTTGTCGTCATCTAATGATGAACTTATCGTTGAAAAAAGAAAAAAACAAAAGGTTTATTTAGGAAAATATGCAAGACGTATACACCAGATGAATTTACAGTCAACATGAACATAATGCAAGCTGTTCAGCCTGATGCATACCAGAAGCTTTGTCAAGCTAGAACACAACAATGGTCAAGAGCACATTGCCCACTAGTTCGTTACAATTATATGATGTCGAATAGTGTGGAGTTTGTTAATGCTTGTAGTGTAATAAATAGAAAGCTACTGGTTTTAAAGTTGGCGGAGACGTATCGTGCCATGTTGCAAGACAGGTACTTTGAACGTCAAAAACTTACAGGTACTTCTCACTGAAAGTTTAAAATTACACTTCAATTTTTATTTTTGAATATGAACTAATTAGTTACATATTTTTGTATGTATTCATGTAGCAAACATGAAGTATGAAACAACTGATTGGGTAGCGGATAAGGTTCATAAAAGAAAACTAAAAAATGCCACATGGATTGTTCATGAGGTTAATCAGTATGTATACCAAGTTTTGGACGGGCGATATAATCGTCAAGTCAACCTTGAGACCGGCGTGTGTGAATGTCGTAAATGGCAACTTTCTGGGATACCTTGTGGTCACGTTATAGCTGTCACCAGGTTTTTGCGTTCAACGGATTGTGTTTAATATGTATCTGATTGGTTTAAAACAGAAAAATATCAAGGCACTTACGCTGAATCAATACATTTCCTTGGATATATTCAAGAATGGGAATTTCCAAGCCATATACATCCAGCTATTCCTCCTCGAATGGACGATCCACAACCTGGTCAGCCAAAAAATACAAACCGTATACTATCTCAAGGTGAGGAGCCAAGAAGTATACATTGTAGCAGATGCAAACAAGAGGGCCACAAACGTGATAACTGCAAAATATCATTTGTACCTGAGCCGCGTGTAAACATACGTAGGCAAAATGATCAACAATTTCAAACAAATGATCAACCCTCTTTCTACCACCAAAATCAATCCTGTGATCATAATTTCTAAAGTCATAACCAATATCCATCACAACCATACGGTGAAACCACATGCCCAGGGAAGCCATACTATCATAATCAATACCCAACACACCCTTCTCAAATGAATGAACAATATGATTCCCAACAATATGGGACTCAACATCTAGATGATCTAGACAATAATTGTTCAAATAGTTGGTTTAACTAATTTAGTTTAACTTCTTTGTTTTTCTGTTATTTTGTAATATATGCTATCAATGTTGTAATATATTTCCTTATTTGTTTTCAAGCTACTTATGTCACCTGTTTGTTTAATTGTAATGACAATGATAACCTCAAATAGATCACTCAATATTTCAAGACAATGAGTTGACAAGTCACTAACACTCAAATATATCACTTAAAATTTCAAGCGACTTATGACAGTTTTTATTTTATTAAAATGACAATGACTTGACAAGTCACTGACACTTAAATAGATCACTCAATATTTCAAACGACTTATGACAATTTTTGTTTGGTTTCTAATGACAATGAGTTGACAACACACTGTTGACTTGATAATACATTGTTAGCTAGGAAAACACTAGGTTACACTGAATGCTCTTCTTCTATTTAAGCCCTATATTGTAACTGTTAATTATACACTTCTCAAATAACCATCATCTTGTATAAAAATATTATTTATAATTTCATTCATAATGTCGGACTACTTACCTTTTGAAATCCAAATAAAATAATGAATAAGCTTCCTACTAAGTGTTTACTCCAGTTCCGTAGGGTGTCTAAGCTATGGAAGTTCAAAATAGACAGTTCCGTCTTCATCCGTGATTATGATTCTCGTTAATGTGAAACGTGTTGTTTTAATTTAGCCTATAAGTGCAGTACCGAAGGTTTTATGTGCTCTGTAGATGAACAAATGTCCTACACCCCATTATTAAATACAAATCTTTATCTTTCTGCCCTGACACCAATTACCACCTCTGAAGGGGTATGGTGTTTTTCATATGGTTCTCATATGGGGGCAATTCTTTGGAACCCATCGATAAGAAAATCTATAAGAATAGTAATCCCTTACATGACTAGTCAGCCAGAAATAAGAAAAATTATTTTGGGTTTCGGTGTCCGGACCGACACATTAGACCCAACCTTTTTAAATATTTATATTCCATTTTATAGAGCAGGACCATGGCATGTGTTTGTTTATACTTTGAGCTCGAATTCTTGGAACAGTCTTGAGAATTACCGTTTACCACGTGTCTCTATAAGAATAAAACGATCATGTGGGCAAACAACTATAAGTGGTTTTATTTTTTTGGGTGGTTATGAAATATTTTTTAATGTTGATGGTTCTTGTTACAATATTAGCATGCTTGTTTCGTTTGATATGATTAACCATTAATTTCACGTACTTGACATACCGAGTGCGTTAAGAGACCAACTTCCAGGTCCATTCTATATCTCACACCTAGGAAACTCTCTTGTAATATCGGGAAACCTCATTATATTTGAAAACCGATATATTTGTGCTTGGTTGTTAGAAGTGGATGGTGCTTTTGTAACATCTTGGAGAATGCTATTCGTCATTCCCTCCACAAATGTGGTCAAATTAATTGGATTTACTAATGATGATGGCCCAATAGTTGAAGTTGATAGGGGACGCATGCTTCACCCATTACAAGTGTACGACCGTACTTCTCAAGAATTTCATAATGTGGGTATCTTTGCTGATGGTGGTTCGTTCTTCATTGGCCCATACAAAGAGTCACTAATTCTTCTTAATGTTTAAGATTTCTCGTAATTTGTTGTATTTTCTTATTGTTTAAGTATGATGGTTTTTGTATTTTTTTCGTGTATTGTTGTTTGTAATGTGATTTGTATTTTAATTTAATTGAATGAAATTAAGTTTACCCTAAAATAATTGTACAAATAAGCCATTCAATGACATGTTGTATAATAAATAAATACAGTAGTTGGTTACACTATATAAACAACATCGTTGTGTTTCAGCTTCAACACCAACATTACATTTTTTTATACACAAATATTAAAAATCAAACAATGACCTTCAAATTGCTACTGCACCATTATGGAAGGTTCACTACCCCGCCTGGACGAAGATTTGTTGATGGGATGGTTGCCACCATAGATCCGGTAGAGTTAGAAAGCTTTTCTACCAGTCAAATGAAGTTAATCTTAACCAACTGTTTGGGTTACAATGAAAACTCGGCAACGTTTCTTTATATCAAAAAACCAAGTTGTAGTTTGGATTCAGGTCTTATACCATTGGATGATGCTATACAAGACAATGAATTGATACTCACGTATACTCAAACTCAACATAACTAATTACATGTTTACGTTTCTCGGGTGGAGTTATCCCCACTTGTCGCGGCCGACCAGTCCAAATATGAGGGTAACCAAAAGGTTAATCAAGAAAGACCTTCTTGTTCAAAAAAACTATTTTTCTAGTTACTAACTAGTTCTCTTTTATGATTGTGTTGTTGTATTGTCATTTTCATTTTGTATCATCATTTCAGACATTGAAATGACTTATCAATTCTGACAACGACATGACTTGACAACTTTATGCTACCAATTTTATTAGTATAAATATACATGTGTACAAGTATGTGTTTCCAACGAATATAATTCTATTCAATCTTCTTTCTTTTACCGAATGTCGACATCTACTAATAATACTTTCTTGTTCGATGTAAACCACCACGGCGAATTTAAACTTAACCCACTAACTTATCAAGATGGTTCAGTACTAAATATTAATGTTCCAGCAATGGACTTTGAAGATATGGTTAGTTATCTTACCAGAAAAATCCCTAAACGCTTCACTACTCTATATTACACGTTGCGTCAAACCACAGTTATCAGGTATTAAAGGCAATTCAAGAATGATTATGATACTATTGTTATGTTACGACATTGCAAAAGTTGATGGAAAAGCTCCTGATTTACATTGTCATCATCCCAAGATTTTAACACGGTGTTGATTCCCACGATTTGGTTCTTTGGAAAAATCTTTGCAGGTATCATTTCTGAAGAAAAATATTAAAACCTAAAGAGTCATCCTGCTATCTACTTCAATGCAGAAAGAACAAAACAAAAGGTTCGATTACTATGAATTACTTGGTAAACTAGGCTTTATTGATAAAACAAAACCTACTAAACCCTATACGCAAACCATTTTTTATTTCTAGTTCTAATAATGGGATTTGGTGATCGGAATCAAGTAACAAGTTTATGTCAATGGTGGAACAATGAACATCACCATTCCAAGAATGAAACTACAAGAGATGAAACAATATTTGTTTAATATCTTGGTTAATAATATTAATTCTCTTTTTTATTCCGTACCACACATGGCTTCTCCAATCACCATCAAAAAACTAAGAAACAACTTACGATATGCATTGTGATGTTTGATATATCTTCATGCACAGGAAATAGAATTTACATGACCACGTCGGTGTAAATATTCTTATCACAAATATATATACCCAAATGCAGACTTGGCACAAATGATGAATCATGTCATAACTGATTACACAAGTGACAGTGAAGAGGAAAGAAAGGAGGTTACACAAAATGATTACACTTATGATCAAATGATTGAATGGGCGAACAAAGAACACTTTGAAGACGAGGAAACTAAAGAAGTTCACTATCGTATGTACAAGTAATGATTATGCATGATGTATCACAAGGGTTTTAAGCATGTTTTTTTCCTGATGTTTCTCATGGTTCTAGTAGTTTGTATTTTTTTAAATTATCTTATTTATCAATACTTAAGTGGTTTCCACATGTGATCTCTGCACCTAACTTAATGGACATTTGACAAGACAACTTATTGACAAGGTCGTTGTATCACTTAAAATTTAAGCGGTATTCTGACATGATTTGACAAAGTTATTTGGGTTTTTTTTTTTCAGGACATTTTTATATGACAAGACTTGATAAACCACGCACCTATACATTTCCCACAATATATACTAGCATAGCTTTTCACAAATCCACTATATCTCCACACAACAACTTTAATAATCATCATAACCTATGCCTTTTCTGCAAATTCAGTGCGTTCAAACACTTTAAAAAACTAGATGGAACTAAAGCTCAAGTCACACTTGCAATAAGTTGTCGTGCGAATTGACTGTGTTGCTGTGCAAATGCATATTCTGTGCAAATCCATACAGCGATGTGCATGCTATGCATTTTAACGAGTCTTAATACCTACGGGTTTACTTGATTTGCTAATTGACCCATGAGTCAGATTTACGTATAACCAACAACTTTGAGGACAACAAGAGACGAATTGTTGAGAAGCATTGCGGAAAAGCAAAAAATTCATCGACAATTACAGGGCAATATATAATCTAAAATCATGTAGCTTCAAACAGTACTATGCAAACCATGTTTGTGTTGTTTGTTGTCTTTTTTTATGTTTTCATTTCCTAGGATTAAGCATTTTGGAACGTCTACAAACGTAACTTGTTGTTTTCTTATTTGAATTGCTTTGAATCATAATGTCAATTTAGTAATCAATGGAAATTTTGTTTATGGCCGTAATTTTTTTTAAAAATTATGACTCAATTCAACTAATTTTTACTGCTGCAGATAAGACTAGACAATGACAAATTTGTTTATCGCTTAACAATTTAAGCGATTTGTGACATGATTTGACAAGTCAATTGCTTTTTAATGCAATGATAAGACTAATCAATGACATGGTTGTTTATCTCTCAAAATTTAACACACTCTATGACATGATGTGACAATTCAGCTCCTTTTTCGCACATTATATGACTAATGAATGCAAATGTCCAAAAATATCAGCTTATATATAGACATAAATCAGGGTCTCCTTGTTTCATTAAAAAAATAGCCTCAAACAAATTTTAATTATATTTCCTCATTTTCTACTATGGCTAATAACCCGAATGACGTTAGATTAACTGTCCTCATGAAACTACAAGAAGCAATTGATGTAGATGCCTGTTTTGAAGGAACAAATTTAGCTCTTGATGCATCGCTTTGTGATAAGTTTACGGGGAGCGTAGGGTTTTGAAATAATAATCTGAAGGTTTTGCACAATCACCCACTCTGGCGACTATGGGCACAGTAAGCCCTAGATGCATTTCTTGATGGGGGCAGGCATTGAAAAATGTGTTATATTGAAAGCTTCAGGGATGAGTGCTAAAGGAGTCATGGAAGAAAAACGTCAATTTTGATGGCGAACTACAGAGGGACATGTAAAAGCATTATGATTAACACCAGTTTGCTAACCATGTTTTATTGTTTGTTGTTGTTTTTTTTTTTTGTTTTCGATTCGTCTAATATAAGTTGGCATGTACTTTTGTACATGTGGTGTTTCTTATGTTGTAATGATTCTAATTGATAATGTTACTTTTATGTTTTTAATTAGAAATTTTCAAAGTATAAAATTTGAATTCATTTAAATTTAGCAAACAAAAAAAACCAAAAAACAAAAATAACAAAAAACACACGAGTGCCACACTTTGAAACATCGTATCGTATTCATAATAACTTTATTTTCAACCATTTTTTGTTCATTGCGTAGCGGCCATCAAAGACAACATAATTCACGTAAAAAACAATTATATAAAACATATACAGTTACTAAAACATTCACAAACATTACACATATTCACTTTCAACATATTCTTTAAACTACAAAACCCTAACCAAGCAAAACCTTAACCCTAAAAAAATTTTCAACTTATAAAAACAAATTAACTCGGCACGTATAAAATAATCTCTCTCAAATTTTTGGAGCAATATATGACAAACTGAGGCCCGCCAAATAGTGAATGTCGCTCAAAAAACCTTCATCTTCCCCGAATTGTTAAGCGACATTGTATTATTTGATTCTTATATTGTTATCTTGTTAACACGTGTAATGTCGCTCAAAATTTAAAATGTCGCTCAAACCATCGAGCGATATCTTTGTCCAGTTTGGTAAATCCAAAAAACTCGTCCTCTGCATGCAATGAGTTACAAAAAGTGTCCGGTTTGGTAATTTTCGCTAAAACTCTTAATAAAGCAACTACAAAGTAACACCTAGCACATGACGTGACGCAACATAAGAGAACGCCACAGCAACTAAAAACCACACTGGATGGCAGTAATAAAACACAACGAAGAACGGATACACAATCGAAAACCCCCATAAAGTAAAAACTAGACACCACTTGAAGTGTAACAACACAAATGACATCCTTAAGACAATAACACGAAAGCCCACGGCGCCACCGAACACAACAAGATTTAAGGCTTTGTTTGACTATTGCGCCAATTTAGTCGAGGCAAAACAACAAAATGCTTCTATTCATGACATGATGTATAAGTGATTCTTAGGAGAAAAATGCATGTTATGAAGTTCCTAATTAACTACAGATGCCTTTGCTTGGAAAAGAAGTTGGGATAGGTAAGAGCATCTACAATGCAAAATGTCATTAAAGACTTTTTGCATTTAATGCATTAATTGCCCACCATTTTAATGTGCAAAGACTTTGAAGAAAGACTTAGAGTTCACCAAGTCTTTCTTAAAAGCTTTCCAAAAAGCTTTTCCTCTAATGCACAAAAACCATCTCAAAAGACTTTTTCTAAAAGTAAAAAGCTATTCCTAGTTTACCCATTGGAGATGCTCTAAGCTTGCTAGCCAATACAATTCGTATACGAGCTGTCAGTGACATGACACACGGACCAAGTCTAACTTATTTTTATTACGGAGAATATACTACTATAACAAATATAACATGGCATTGGCTTAGTTGGTACCATTTCCTTACCGTAAACGCTCAGTTGACCTGTTAAAGGAGGACTATTTGGATATTGGTCTGGGTTCAACCCCAACTCATGACTAATTAGACCAACTGGGACATGTGTCGATTGCCTGGGACCGTGTCTTTGGAGAAGGGTCTGGTTGGCATCAAAAGATGCATGAGATCAGGATGTTCCCACTGTTGCACGCCTTTTGATGGATATCCAAGGAACGCAGATGCATTCCACAAGATATCCGATTATGAATATACGCATTACATCTACCAAATATACAGGCACATATACATACATTATACATATATGTCAACTAGATGCAACGATATTGATATGCTATATTTTGATAATAATTCATTTTTAATTCAAATATATTCCAAAAGTAGTAGAGTTAAATTAGCAACAAAAAAGTCGCAATACTAATAGCACGGATTTGGTGCTATTTAAGTCCTTAAATACTTAAATAGTATGCCCCCATGAAAGCAACCTCCAACCTTCTCACTTGTGGGTAAGGCCAAATTAATGAGTATACCACTTTACGCGTCAATGTACATACGTGTAGGATTTGATTTTCAAGAGTAATTTTGCATATTAGATCGGTGGTAATAATCGTCCTAGGCGTCTTCAAGGCAAACGAGAAGCGGCGACCCTATTAAGGACACCGCATGAAGGTGTGTCGTGGGTGTAAAATAAGAAAAACTCGGTCGTGGAGATGACCTAGTTGTGGTAGGCGTCTTTTAGGGCCAACAGTAAAAAAACAAGCAGTTGGGCATTTAAAAAATGAAATAAATTTATTTTAAGTAGTAAATTCTTCACCGAATCAAACACCACTCACCTCGGTGAGTCTTATTCCGAGGGAGCAAACTCGTGCGCGAGTGTGTGGGTGAGCCACTCACCTTAGTGACTGGTAAACACTTGGGCCTCTAAAAAAATCTAACCATTGCGTTTAAAAAAACATTTTTTTAAAACCCCCTCTTTTTTACCTATGAATACCCACTACTTCACCCGATTTTATACGCAACTCTCTCACTTTATTTATACACACTTGTCACATTCCTCATTTAATCAAATGAATTCGTATACGTTTATGGACGTAGATGATGTAGAAGAAGAAGAAGAAATTAGTAGCCGTAAGAAGAGTTTTATTAAACTAGCGATTGCGTTTATTAAGATTAGACAACAAGCAAATTGAGTGACGAGAAACAACATAACCAGAGATCGTGTTGGTGCTCGTGAGCGTTTAGTCGCCGTCTTTTTTTCCGAGGACCCGATGTACAATGCAACTAGATTTCGGAAGACATTCTGAATGGCTCGCCCTCTTTTCAACCGGATAGTTACTACAGTAACTAATCACGATGCATACTTTCATAATAATATTGATTGGAAGAGAAGGCATTTCCCTGTTGATAAAGTGCACCTCTGCAATTCGTCAATTGACATACGACGTTAATGCTAGTTTTCTAGATGAATATATGCAAATAAGTGTGATATCGTCACATATGGCTCTTGATCATTTTTGTGAAGCTGTTATGGATATTTATGGTTCTAAGTATTTGAGAAAACCTACGGTGACTGATATTGAAAAACTTTATCGGCATCACGAAGAAAAGCACGGGTTCCAAGGGATGTTAGGAAGTCTGGATTGTACGGATTGGGAGTGATTTGGTTGTCCTTAAGCTTTTAAAGGGCAATATGTTAGACGTGATCATGGTTCGAATCCGTTCATTTTGCTAGAAGCTGTTGCGTCGCAAGATTTTTGGATATGGCATGCTTTCTTTGGTGTTGTTGGGTCGAAAAACGACATCAACGTTTTATATCAATCCCTTTTATTTCACGATCTCAAAACCGGCCGAGCACCAGAGATTCCTTTTGTGGCTAACGGCGTAAGTTATCCATCCGGATACTATCTTGTTGACGGGATATATCCGGAATTGGCGCCACTCGTTAAGATGATTGCAGAACAAGCTGATGATAACCACAAGCGAATTTTGTATAAGCAAAAGCAGGAATCGGCAAGGAAAGATGTGGAACGAGCGTTTGGTGTTCTTAAGAAGAAATAGGCCGTACTAGCCAATCCCACACGAGCGCTAAAAAAATAAAAAATTGTTAATATGATGTACACATGCATCATATTACATAATATGATTCGCAAATACAAAAAGTGTTGTGATATCTCCCAAATGGTTCCCGGAGGAAGCACATCAGCCGGAAGACTTGCTACGAAACAAAGAACAAGTGGAACAAGTTATGAGGTGGATAGGATCATCACAAGTGCATCAAAACCTTCGACACGATTTGATCGAACACTTGTATCGTAATGTTTAGTTTTAGCTTTGTTTGTTTCGTACTTTAATATGTATTTTTATTTTCGTATTGTACTTTTTTATGTAATGTTTTTAATTTATGAATAGAAGTTTTAATTTAGTTTACGTTTTTATTAATTTCGTATGTTTACGTTTTTAGTTTATGAATGAAAGTAATTAAATAAAAAATGGTGGGTAAGGTGAGTTTGGTGGGTAAGGTGAGTTGTTATTAAAGGTAAACGGTGAGTGGTAGAGTTGGAGAGAAAAAACTGATATGACGCTGACGTGTCAGGCGAGTAAAGTCTTACCACTTCATCTAGCCTAAATATCTAATACTATTTTATTTTCATTAACACTTTCAAATACTTTTTTCTTTATACACTCTATCTACACTTCATCTAAAAATAAATGAATTCCAAAAAATTCATGTTTACATCCTCAGATGAAGAAAAAGAAGATATTAGCATCGAGCTAGAGTTTTAAAGAAGACGACGCCATACTATATGAATTATCAAGCTTCCACTTCTAAAATCCAAAAAAACTCGATACCACAAATCATGGTACATAGCGACCGTTACGATGCTCATGATCATCTAGTGATTGCATACTTTTATGAAAACCCAATGTATGACTAAATTTTTTTTTGTATGCGATTCTAAATGAGCCGATCAATATTCACACATATTGTTCAGGAAATAACTGTTCATTGGTCCTATTATACTAAATGTCTTATAAAGTAACCTAACATGACACTATTCGACGTCTTATAAAGCCTGATTTGTTGTAGTGATGGTAATAATTGTTCATAAAGAGTTGGCATTTCCCCATTGATAAAGTGTACCTCTGCAATTCGTCAGTTGACATAAGACACCGTTCTTGATGCTCTAGACGAATATCTGCAAATGGATGTGAAAACTTCCTATGATGCTCTCGAAAATTTCTGTATGGCTATTATGGACTTATATGGAGATGATTTTCTTCGATGACTGAGTTATACTCATGTAAAAAAACTCTATACTTGTCAAGAGGAGAACCTGGGTTTCCTGAGATGTTAGTAAGCATTGATTGTACGGGTTGGTCGAAGCCTAATTAACCAAATGCGTATCATGCTCAATATTGTAGGGGTGATCACGGCCCACATCTATTCATTTTAGTAAAAGGGATTACCTCACATAACTTATGGATTTAGCATGCGTTCTTTAATGTTCCAGGGATGAACAACGACGTCAATATTATACGTAAATCGCCTATTTTAAATGATCTCAAAGACGGGAAAGTAGTAGGGGTTCTTTTCCATAACGGATTATAGGAGTCACCAAGATTGTTTTGCTCGGGATTAAAGGTATACCACCTCCCGCTTCATCGGTACGCGAGGATGCGTACTCAACAAAGGCTTGTTCGGGGTTTTCCATGCAATTCTGAGTGTCGTGGGGACCACTGCAGATTTCACATGGGGTAGTGATTTTGTTTACTTAGGTAGGTTGTGTCAGAGCAAGATGAGCCTCCATCAAGCATTAGACTTGATTTTCGAGCTCGATTAGACAGCGGTCGGATGTACTTGGGACATCTTGAGGCAAAGTGATTGCCTTGACTGGCTTAGCCAAATCCCTTGGGTCGTTCCAACTTTCGTTGTCATAGAGGGTGAGGTCCTCTAATATTGCCCAGGATTCTTTGGGGTTGAGGTCACGAAGCTTACCACTGGCCGATTGGTAAATGGTTACTCTTGTGACAGGATTGACATGGTCAGAAAAAATTTAGACTTGAAGCCAAAGGTCTATGCCATGATGAGGGAATTTTTAGAGTAAGTCCTTGAAACGAGTCCATGCTTCTGATAAAGATTCTCCATGACGTTGTTGGAACATCAGGATATCATTGCGGAGTTTTGCGGTCCTTCCCGGTGGAAAGAATTGAGCAAGGAATCGGGTAGTAAGATCCTCCCATATGGAGATGGATCCTGCTGGAAGGCGTTCAAGCCAATTGCTAGCTTGATCGCGTAGGGAAAATTGAAATAAACGCAGACGCGTTCTTTCCTTATTTTCACCGTCAAGGTCAAGTGAGTCCACAAGTTTAAGGAAATCCTTGAGGTGTTGGTTTGGATCCTCGGACCAAAGTCCATGGAATGAGCATCCGTTTTGCACTAACCGGATGGTGTCGGATCGAAGAGGTACCACGTTGTTCCATACATGGAGCTCAATGGTATTCCTATAGCCCTCGTGGCTTGGTTTGGAGTAATCTCCTAGAGTAGGAATACGATTCTCATCTCCCATGGTGGTCGACGAGAATAGGTTACGAAACA
>BQNB010017931.1:7919-69091 GCA_026074375.1 Tanacetum coccineum
CCGTACAAAGATTTGTTTAACCTGCAAACCAAGTTCTTTTTTCCTTTTTGTTCAAAACCTTCTGGTTAGAGCATGTAAATTTCTTCTTCAAGATTTCCAAGAAGAAATGCAATTTTCATATCTAGCTGCTCTAAATGTAAATCATACGTAGCACACATTGCCAGAACCACTCGAACAGTTGTCATTTGTACCGCAGGGGAAAAAATTTTGTTGAAGTCGATTACCTCTTTCTGAGCATATCCTTGATCACTAGTCTTGCATGATACCTTTCCGCCTGATCATCATTGTTTCTCTTGATCTTATACACCCATTTGTTTCCAATAGGTTTTCTACCTCCTAGTAGTGGCACCCTTTTCCCACATTTTGTTCTTATGAAGGGCTTCAATTTCTTTTTGCATTGCTTCCTTCCAGAACGACGCATCTGGATTATTCAGTGCTTCTTAAAGAGTTGACGGTTCTCCTTCCTCTGTAAGAAGACAATATGCAATGTTGATCTCCATAACATAATCTGAGTGCCACCATGGACGTTTTCTTTCACGATTAAGGGTACGGGTTGCTGAAGCTTGAGACATGTTTGTCTTATTCACTCGTGCAGAGGTGCAACTTCAAAAGAGTCATTCGACTGAAATTCCTTTTCCATCTGCATTGATGTAGTTTCCCTTGTAGTGCTATCACCTTCTTCATTTTCTTGAATTTTTTCTTCCATAAAGACAACATCTATGCTAACGACTACTTTGTGGGCAGTGGGGTACCACAAGCGATACCCCTTTTCTCTGTCAGCATACCCCAAGAACAAGCATTTTCTAGATTTTGGATCCAGCTTTGTAGTTTCTTGGGAATTATACATCACGTACACAGGACTTCCAAATATATTAAGGTCTGAAAAGTTTACCGACTTTCCTGTCCACATCTCCATTGGTGTCTTCAACTCAACTACATTTTATGGTGAGCGATTTATCACATAACATGCGGTATTAACTGCTTCCGCCTAGAACGATTTTCCCAACCTTGCAGTTGCCAACATTGCTCTTGCTCTTTCTAACAAGGTTATGTTCATCCGCTCTGCCACTCTATTTTGTTGAGGAGTGTATGCTGTTGTGAACTACCTATTGATTCCTTCTTGCCTGCAAAAAGTATCAAACTCATCACCGGTGTATTCACCTCCATTATTCATCCTCAAACACTTGATCTTCTTTCTAGAACCAATTTCAACCTACAATTTGTAAACTTTGAAAACTCCTAACACATCAGACTTCTTCTTGATTGGGTACACCCGACATCTCCTGGAAAAATCATCAATGAAGGATACAAAATACTTTGCTCCTCCCTGTAATTAAACCGGTGCTTGCCACACATAAGAGTGAACCAATTCAAGAAAATAAACACTTCTAGAATTTGATGTCTTGAATTTTAGGCGATGCTGATTGCTGATAACACAATGCTCACAGAAAGGTAAAAAACCTTTGTGAGGCCAGGAAGTAGCTTTCTTTCCACAAGAATCTTCATTCCTTGTTCTGAAATATGTCCAAGCTTTTGATGCCATGTTAATGCAATTCTATGACTTGGAATATGTGAAGAAACGGATGCTTTCGCCTCCTCGTTGGTATAAGTTTGTAGCCACCTTTTCTCCTCTCATAAGTACAAGCGCGCCTTTTATAATTTTCATAATCGTGTTTTGTATTTACACCTTGCAACAAAGATCAACCAATTGTCCTAGAGATAATAAATTCTTTTTCAAGCCCTCCACGTGTCGCACATCTCGAATAGTACGAACTGTACCATCATGCATCTTCACCATGATACTTCTAATTCCAATGATCTTTAGTTAATGATCATTACAACTGTACACAGGTCCGCCTCTAGAGATTGGTTTATATTGATAAAACCATTCTCTTCTTGAGGTTATATGAAAAGTAGCTCCCGTATCAAACAACCATACATCTGCAAATCTCTTCCTGCTTTCATTTGAAACCGCTTCACAACACAAAGCGTTACCATCTTCTAAAGTGCTAGCGACATTTCCTTGAGGATATGAGGTATTCAAACCTCGAAAATCTTTCTTAAAATGACCCAGCTTACCACATTTGTAGCATTTAAAATTCTTCTTCCTGTTTTAGATTTACCATGATTGTGACTCCCACTAGAGCCAGGTTCTATTAACCTCCCTCTCGTCACCACCAAAGTCTCCACCTGTCTTGAACTGGTTTTCCTGTCCTACCTGTTGTTGCGCCTATTTTATTCTTCTAGAATGGCGGCTGCAACAACATCGAAGACTATATAGTCCGAAAGAACATTACTGGTTAAGTTGATGATAATCCGGTCATATGAGTCAGGTAAACTTTGAAGTAGAATTTTAGCACATTCTCGTGGCTCTATTTTACAACTCAAATACGTAAGCTAAGAAAATAGAGTATTCAGGTGATTAACGTGCTCAGTCAGTGATGTAGATTCAGTTATGCGAAGAGCATAAAGTTTCCTCTTAAGAAAAAAATTATTGTGGAGTGACTTGCCTCGTACAATGGAGCAAGATGATCCCAAATCTCTTTTGCATTTTTCTTCTCTTCTATGCTTGACAAAACTCCATCTGCTAATGTTAGATGAAGATTTGCAATAACAATTCTGTCCATCTCGTCCCATTTATTGTCATTTGTTACCTCAGCTGGCCTTTCACCAATGGCCGTTAAACATTTATCCTTTTTAAGGATAGCCTTCATCTTTAATTTTCACAACGAGAAATTATTCCCACTGAATTTTTGGATTTCAAATTTAGTCGCCATTGCTACAATCACAATCTACTTTTCGACATAACTATTATTTGTTGATAATAGTAACGAACACCTTTTGAGTGAGTATAATCTTACTTATCTTTTGATACCACACCCAACCTTAGCTTTGATACCACTTGTTGAGAAAAGTGACACCGAATTCAAGCAAAACCGCAACTAAAATACGAAATACAATAAAAGAAGACATACGTATTTAACATGGAAAACCCCAATATGGTAAAAACCATGAGCAAGGAAAGATACTTCTTTATGTAGTAATTAGGAGTTACACATTCTCTCTAATTACAAGGATAAACACATCTTTATATCTCTTGTATTAGAAGCTATTTTACCAACTCTCTACTAAACTCACAAGAACACTATAAGAGAATTTCTATGTGTAGAAAGATGGAATAGGATGAGAAATGAGGCTTGGTTTCATTGCCTTTTATAGGTAAATTGAAAGACCTTTGACATCATGCATGACACTAGCAAAAATACAACTTGCAATCCTGTGAGATTCTCATGCCAAGATACACTGTATCTTGTTTTATTCCAACAGAATTTTCGAGAGAGAAAATGCATAATAAAATTATACAAGTGCTTTATGCATTAGATATGTATTTAAGCATGTGTTGTAGGTCTAAATAGCACTACTTAATAAATATCTCAATTAAAAAGAAAAGAATGATATTTTAATCAACAACCTTGCAACTATTGAGTTAATTTAGCTCTTATCTAAAATTGTATGACACGATGATATGAGCAAAAGGATCTATACAATTTGCAAGAAATTATTGTATTTATTATTTTGAGCGAGTTACTAGTATTAAATTAAATAGTTACTTAAAAAAGGTAAAGGTTGATGTAAATAAAAATCATATACAACTAATGTATAAAATTTTATATTGAATAAGAATCTTGAATATATTAAATGAGGTTTAACCCATGTCACACTATTGCATAAGTTAGTAAAAAGCCATTAAAAATTCCAAAAGAACGAAACAATTTTGAAATTTAAATTATTTTTATGGTTGGTTTTTCCTATTTTTAGCACACTTTTATTGAGTTTCTAATACTTTATGGATTACTTGGTCTCTATAGTATATCCATTTGAAATCTTAGATTGCTATTTATAAAATTATACGTTCGATTGTTTATTTTTGCACAATTAGTATTACCATTCTATAAAATATGTCCTTCTGTACTTGATGTCATAATGTCGAACACATTCCAAGCCACTATATAAGTTAAGTTGGTGGTGCTACAAAAGTTGTTCGTGTTGGCGTTTAGCCATTTACACTGCGGTAAGGTTTGCGATGTTAAACACATTAGAAGCTAAGAGGGGCACGTATGAGTAGAAAATTTGGTGAAATAGGTATGATGAGGGATAATGTGTCAAAGGAAACTAAAACTTATTGCTTTTAAAATGATAATGTTGATTTATTGGTCAAATCGGCTATAAACAAAATGTTATTGAAGTTGAATCCCTCACAATCATATATCAAGACTGCCTCACTAAAGGAGTCTGTTGTATATCATCCGGACCGTGCCAAGTCCATAAAATTAGTTGGTATGGCAGACATGTAGATAACTAGGGAATGATATATATGTGAATAAGTATAAAGAGAGTTATAAAACTACATACTCCAATTCACATCCCGGGGGTTTAAACGTTGAACAAATTTTGAAATGTTTAAGATATTAATTTGCATGGCAGTTTTATAACCCGCTTTATACCCGTGTGCGCTATCTCATTCCCTAATTCTGTAGGCGCTGCTACATAATCATCTATTAAATCTTAGCTTTTTTTATGTATAAATTTTGTATCTCACTTTCAAACTAACTAATATGCAGATGAGCAAGAAGCGATTATGTAATAAAGAGTAGACTCATTTAGACACAGCTTGGTAATTGGTTATGATTTTTTCAGCTTCATTATCAAAGTATTTCGTCAAATTTTTTTGGGTGCAAAGAGTGAAGATATATTAATTCTCAAATGTTACAAATAAGAAGAATTATTGAATAGGACATGTCCAAAAAGGTAATCAACAAACATTCTAACAACATATCAGATATCAAGATGCCAAAAGCATATCTCTCATAAGCATACAATATGTCTGATACAATACAAAGCAGATGAAATGCAGAGTCTTTTGAAGCTTAACTCTTGCACAACTTCATTCAACTAAACATCTGCCATTCAATCCTAAGATTCACCCTTTAAAGCACGAGACCATATCTCCATAACTACATTTGCTATCCTTATTCTAACCAAAATCATTCAACCATCATCCATAATGACCAAGGAAGAATAAGACAAGCATCATTATGAAAGCTATAGCCCCCATACCTCTCTAATTAAAGGCTACATTCCCATCATTGAAGAAGACATCAATATCTGGGAACACACACCTTAATTGAGTACCAACCACACCTCCTAGGACCAAGTAGCTTCATCTTTTACAGCTCACTATTCCTAGTAACTTTGAGCCATCCTGCAGATCATTAACGTCCTTAATGAGAAACCTTCTTTATGGAATTCAAGCTAATGCAGATCATGACCCAATCAATTCCTCCCAAGGCTAATTGATAAAGGAACATGAAGATGTACTGACATGAATCCCAAGATACAAGGATTAAATGATCTCAAGATTTAAACCAAACATACCTGGCCATCAGTTCAAGCCAATGATATAGAGAATTCCTCTAATTTACAGATCACCCTTTATTGAATCAAAGAAGATCAATAAAAAAGGGCTAATGGTTTAAAATTGCATCGAAGTATCCTCGTTTTCCTTTTGTAGGCATTCAACTTTTAATTATTCTTTTGTGTGCAACGAATATGCTAATCTTTCTAGTAGCCATTGCATGGGGTAATTTGACGTGGCACCTTATTAACCCATTTTCCCCCTTTTTCTCTTTTAGCCAATGTTAGATCTTACCCCTAAACTTTTAACTTTTGACATTTTTCATCCATTAACCCTTTTAAGTGTTAACAACTTACACACTTTATTATATATCCCTACACTTTATTTCTTTACATTTTCTACCCTATAATACTATAAAGTTAATTGATTTTAACAATGATTGTGACAAACCGTCAATTTTAGGTAGTTATTTTATTCTCGAGTATTAATTATAATTTTTATTTTTATGTTGAGATATGAACTCACGACTAACCGAGAAAAATTAAGGCTTACATTTGTAATTTATGTGACGTTTACAAAGAACCGGCGAATCCTACGTTAAGCATCGACTTTTATATTTCCAAAATGCCGTAGAAATGTTTTTATTACATTCGTTTTTATTTTTCGTGTCTCGTACTATTTTTACTTTTTATGAAAAACGACTACAAAACGTACCTTTTTAAATATCAGACTTGATAATCACCATTTACAAAATGTGGGACAAGTTTTTATAACTCATCCCACTAAAAACCCCTCTCATTGGGGCGGATCAACCAAGGGGCTAGGTGTCCCCTTGGTGTTGAATCATGTCACACTAAGTATACACTTGGCATTTGGTCTAACATCCTATATAAACTTACTTTGACTATCTAAAACACACAAGTCATTTTATAACTCAAAAATCTGCATTACTCTCTCCCTCATATACCCTTGACGCCACATATAGCTCACAAAAACACCAATCCATAAAAATTTTGAAGATCAAATAATCACACTAGTAAACATGAATACCTAGTGTAATCCTTGCATTTTGGTGGTGATTTAAAGGAGTATTAAAGAAGGTTATACACAAGTTGGGGTTGAGATTATAAGGGTTATTATAAAGTCTATTGGGTAAAGAAAATGATGATCAAAAACTATTTTGGGTGAAGATCAAGTTAAAGATTGAAGCTTTGTTATTGTTTTGATCATTTGATCATTTTCTTCGTATTTCTTGTGGTAAAATCTCATGAGTTTTGTTTATATTCTCTTTTGATTTTCAAGTGTATATGTACATGCATGATATACGATGATCAAGGATTAAAATGGACTTTGTGTGTATGAATCTAGGTTAATCAAAGCTAAAATAGCCATTTAAACAAGTAAAATAATCATAAAATTTATGGGCTATAATAAACAGTAGGTTTTATAATTTTCTACAGGTTTGAGGTTGGATTTGAGTACATTAGGTTGTAGATAATCCTTTTGTGGACACTTGGCAAATTGGATGATTTCTAGAAAGTGAATATTGAGTGAGATATGATCAAAACACCAAAAGTAGTGGATTTTGACCTTGCCGTACAGATGGTATAAAAAGCCACATTTACGGACTGAGTTGGTTAGTAAGTTAAAACTATGAGACCTAGATAAAATCATGTAGGTTCTAAATCAATTGGATAGTCAACCAACTCTTTATGGTTTGTAAATGGCGTCAAACACGGTAAAAGTGAGATTTTAGTCCGAATTTGTAACTTGACCTTTATGTAGTAAATTGTTCATATGTATAAGTATATTTAAACTAAGTAGAAAAATGGTTTTGGATCTGTAAAGTACACTTAAATATGAAGCTAAGGATATAAATATATCAATTATACCATTTACGGTTTATAAATTATGACTATTTTCGTAAACATAAAAGTATACAAAATTTACTACTACCCGAACACTATACTATGTAAAGCGATTTTTGTAACTAAAACCCGAGGTGGTAGGACCCACTTCTTGGGAGTTTTAAAATGCTAACATACTGATAATAAAAGTATCCCGACCTCGAGAACCCGAAAAATTATAACAAGAGTCATATATAAGCTTAAATGAGCCATAAGGCCTTATTGGGCCACTAGGCCCAATGTAACAAATTGGACTCTATGGACTTAGCTTTAGGCCCAATCCACTTGGACCTTACTAATGGGCTAGGACCTGGTCTTTGAGTAATAATATCAATATAATAACTTAATGGGCTTGCTTAATGGGCCTATTGGGCTTTTTGGACTAATTTAGACAATACTAGTAAAATGGCTAATAAAAACAAGTTAAAAACCTAGAAAACTTTAAGTGTGAAATAATTATATTTCAAGAGCAAGATCATCATATAAACTACATGTATACATATACTTATTTAATTTATGAATTATCATTAATTTTTATCGACTAGAAACCTAAGACCCGTTACAATTTGTATAGGTCTTGGTTGATTGACGTGCCTACTTCTGAAGTTTTTAATCATCAATATTCTCGTCCGACATCACTAAGTGAGTTTATAGCCTCGCATTTTAATACTTTAATTGTTTTATAAACCCGCGAGGGGGATAACATGCTTATTTTTAAAAATAGAACACAAGGGACCCGAATGTATGCTAGTAGCCTTGATTATTATAAGTTAGCTTAACTCGCTAGATAAAAGATCTGCGGAAATCATGAATTGTTAACTACCAGGTAATGGTAGACGCTTATACATGAAATAGTATTATTTGGAGGTTGCCACCTCCAATCCGTAACGACTGGCTATCGTCTCGGGTCGAGAAAATTACTTCACGGATGCGTTGTATAGAGAGTAATATGCACTCATAGCGAGGGTGTATAGTGGGCATTTTATTATATGGTAACGTTCAATGTCATGAGGCTTATAATAATCCCCCTATAACTTTGTCTGATCCACATCGTTATATATTGATGAATTTTGAGAAATGATACTTGTGTTCGAAAAATTTTATTGTTTATATATATATAAACTCTATGGATTCACTCAACATTATTGTTGATTTTTAGCATGTTTTATCTCAGGTCCTTGAAGGTAATTCGGCGATGGAGATTTTGCTTGTCGCTTATGGAAACCTAAATGTTTTGAAGGCCCATTAAATAAAAGTCATTCGAAGATGATTTGTAAAAATATAGTATGAATTATGAAATAATTTAGGACCTATGTTGTAAACTTTTATTTCGAATGAATGTATTTAAAAACGTCTCTTTTCGAGTTGTTTTCTATGCTTGAGTTGTTATATTATGACGTAGCACCCCATATGACCCTTCCGCTGATATCGATTAAAATGGGGGTGTTACAGATACCCTTTGGGCTATCAGTTCCTCGATGGCCTCGGAACTCATTGATTGTCTTGTAGTAGGCATTTTTCTTCAAAATCAAAAGAAATACAACAGACATGAGATTTCATACAACTATAATCACGTCATGCAATAGATACAATAAATGATGAGATCACAACACATAAAGATAAATAATAATGATATCACAACACACAGAGATATATGAGAATCAAGCAAAGCACTAAATAAATCAACATCACAATACATCATTTTTCAAAGAAAAATAATACTACAAGTGTCACATCAAAAGCTACCAGTCGAGTACTAATCGATGCTTGGTAGACTATTACATAGCTACAAGGATATGACCTAACTATCTTCTGCGCAAGGTGTCCTCGACTCTCTTAAGTCATGCTTCAATCCCAACCTCTTTGATGTCTCTGCCAACCTCCTCTCTCTTAAGAGACGCAATCTGAATCTCGGTTGCTTCGAGTCTAGTTGTCAATGACTCTATCCCTCTCAACAGTCTCCATAGCACAAAACCTCTTACGAGGCGGTAACAAATAGGTCTGGAAGGTAATGCTTGTACTGGCAATGCTAGTGTAGGTGACACTCTACACCTCTTATGAGGTGGTCCTGCAGATGATGAAGGTGAAGGGAGGGACCTCCTACGGGATGGTCCAGAACAAGTAGGTGATAGTGAAGATGATGGTAATGGTGATGAATGTGATGGTGGTGGAGATGAAGGTGCGGCAATCCTCCGAGCAATGGCTGCCTTAATAGCTGGAGGCAAAGAAGGATTAGGACGGACAGTCTTTCTCGGTCCACGCACTGTACGTGCCTAAGAGTCATGAACATGGCAACAGGTGACTCATGTATCGGTTGGACAATAGGAGCAAAGGAAATGTGTGATGTCTGAGGAGCGGTTACAATCTGAGCAGGTGGCTCATCAGTACCGGAATAAGCATCAGTAGGGTCGTCTTCTAAGAGGTCCTCCTCAAAAAACTCATCTGGATCAGAATCTACTTCCGATCCGCCGAAGTAATCGGATGTATCAGGTGAATCATGTGGCTCATCATCCGAGTTTGAAGCTACAAAAATGACTGGTGATACACGGTCCTCGAAAGGCTCAGAATTAGGTGGGTTCTTGAAAGAGTCAGAATCAGAATTGTAACAATCTGCATTTTCACGTCTTGTTACGTTAATAAATATTCAACTATTTATTTTAAACTTTTTCGCGGTCACCTTTAATTTCCAACGTTTAGTTAAATCGCGTAAACTAAAAAAAATCAACATTCAACGTAAGCGGACATCAAACAGGTAAAAGTTTACATCAAGCAAGTGTTATATAATTATTACGAGGATAGTTTATAACTTATCATATTTTATTTTTATTGGTTATGTAAAACGCTTACGTTTCGCAATAAAATACATTTAAGCGTACCCGGAAGCACCTATACCTATCTATACTCAAACAAATACCCACTTTTATACCCCATACCCAAAAATAAAATCATTTTATACTCCCTTAATCATAAAATCCGGTTATACAAGTGATACCACCACAAAGTAATTCATAAACTTTCAAAAAGTCTTTCCTTTTGTCATAACCTTACACAAAGTACTACCTTAAAACTAGTTTCCATAAATTGGCAAATCAAAGTACCCAACCTCTTACACCATGTACCTTTACCACTCTCTAAACCATGGATTGTTAAGGTAGTTTCTACAGTACTCTTATCTATAAAAGGAAGGTCCTATGTATTCTTAACACATACTCTTTCATTTTGCAAGCAAACAAACCACACAAACTCTCTCTATAATAACCATAACCCACGGCTGATCTAGGGTTTTTAGGGTGTTCATGTTATTGATTTTTTAAGTATTCAAGGCTCTTTAGTCGTAATATCTAAGGTGTAGCAAATTGGTTTGGAAGCTTGGGTATTATTTGCAAGGGTTTGATTCAAGAAAGTAAGCTAGGGTTTCTTGATTAGGGTTTCTAATTTGGGTTTGTTAAGTAGGGTTTGATCTTTTATTCTTCATTCTCCTACACTTCTCTAAGGTTTACTTGAACCCTAATCCTTCTATTTATTCATTTACGTATTTTACATACATGTTATTATGTTAATCACCACCTAGAGTTATTTTATGGATTTATAAAATATAAATGGGTATGTTTATGGTTTGAATCTAATTAAATATATATATAATGAAATGATGTTAAAAACATGATAGAACACAAGTAAAATACTTTGTATAATTGTTGGTTAATTTATGAGTTTAGTTTATAAACTAAATTGTTGGAAGGTTGTTATTTAAGTTTATGTATAAATAAAGTGAGGACATTTTATCTTGGACAATCATTATGAACACATTTTAGAGGACTCAAAATATACAAGACATGTGGTATAAAGTATGGTAAAGGACTTGTACAAAATTTCTCAAGTAATAGATTTATAAAAACTAATTTATAAATTATATAAAAATCCCACTGTTTTTATACCTACTGTTAAGATTCGAATCTGATAAAATTATGGAATCATTTTTACAAAATAGTACATATTTTTAGGATCGTAAGCATATAAAGAACTCAAAAAACCGATCTATAACGAAGAAGTTACGACAATTGCAAGATTACAATAAAAAGTGTTATTATAAAAGTATTTTATTAAAAACTGCACATATTTCGTACCTGATAAAATTATAAGGACATTTTTCTGTGATATTACATATTATGAGCTTTCCAAATCTATAAAGAACATGAAGAACGGATCAATAACGAATGAGTTATGACATTTACGAGTTTACAACAAATAAATATATAAAAGTGTCTTTATAAAAGTTATTTTATAAAAACCATTACTAATACAGACATGATGGAAATTTCTAAATATTTTATAATGAAAGTAAATGTCATGAGGATTCCAAGCATGTAAGAAACTCTAAAAACAGAATTATAACGAATGAGATACGGGTTTTATAAGTTTTAAGTTTATAAAACTATTTTTATAAACTGTTTTGATTTACTGAGTTTGACACATATTTTTATAAAAATAGTAGACATTTTATTTAAATAGTTTATCTCGTCACGATTCCATACATATAAAGAACAAGCGAAACGGAATTAAAATGAGTAAGTTATGACTTTTATAAGGTTACGACGATTAAATAGGTAAAAGTAGTTTTATATATTTTATAAAAACTGTGAAAGTTACTGTTCATCAGATGCAAAAATATTATAAGTATAGTATTTTGATAGATTTTCTTAATATTAAGCCATGGATATAAATAACATGTAAAACGGAGTTAAAACGATAAAGATATAAGGTTTATAAAACCTTATGCACTATTTTTATACTTGTGCACTATCTTTATAAAATCAATTAAATTAATTATATAATATCATTATATAATCAATAAAAATATTAAATCATATATTATTAACAAATAATACATTGTTGAACAAAAATAATATTTTCTTTACTGGTACAATTACATAGACACTTACTTAACAAGTATAATTTAATTATTGTTTCAACATTTTAAATTAAACAAAACTATTAGGTGGTGGTGTAACTATATAACTTGCGATATTATATTTGAATTAAATACATTATACTCATACGACCTATATTTAATTAGGTTGCATTCGGACTATACGTGACGATTTACATACTTGATTTATATAATCAACACATTCACTCGCGGTGAGTTCATAGCCCCGCTTTTATACACTTATCATGATTTACAACTTTGGGGGTGAGAAACATGCATTGTTTTACAATTTGGACGCAAGTACACTTTGATACAAATTACGAGTTTGCCTAAGTAGCTATAACCCACTATGCCCATGAATCATGAACTGTTAATTACTGGATTGTAAGCGCGAATGTTATGAATAGATCTATTTAGGATTGACATCCCCGTTTAGGTGAGTAGCGCTCATTGTGCCGGTTTGCCGGACAACGAATGTATACCATGTCGAAACAATTTGGATGTTGCGGGTTGAACATCTACACGGGCACATTATTTGCATTAATTTGCATACATATATGTTGAGCCTCAGTGTTATGAGCTTAGGGCATTTCGTAATTACTTTTGTGATATTGTATTCATTACTTATCATACACATGGAAATCTTGTAGTCCTACTTTATACATAACTTAATCCTGTGAATTCATCAACTTTATGTTGACGTTTTAAAGCATGTTTTTCTCAGTTCAATAAGGCAAGAAACAATGATACATTGGTGATCATCATTTTGGAGTCACATTACTATAAAGATTTGTGTGCATTACATTTTGGGGATATTTACTACGTTTTAAAATCTTTACAAATACAAGTGAACATGTTAAGCCTTGAGCTTTTGTAACAAACAAGTTTATTAAATCCAATGTATCATTTTTAAACGACTCACTTAGAGGTCGTTCTCATATCTTTTGCAAAGGTACTCATGAAGTAAAGCTCCCTGACATTATTCCGCTGCGACCCATTTTGGGGGTGTTACAGAATAAGTCAGCTTCGATCCTGAAGATCTTAGCAATTTTGGTCCCATCATCAGATTCCTCCTTAAGGTTAGAAAGTTCATTTTTGGTTAGTACCACTTCATCGTCGCCTCGCGTCCAATAAATCCATAGCGCATTCTTTGTATACCAAACTATTGTCATGTGGTTGCAAAACTTTAAAGCCAACCATTCAGCGAAATCATCATTAGATGGATCGTATTCCATATCTGCATCAAGTCCATAAACCTCCTTTCGTTTTTTAATTTCCATGTAATATTTGAATAGCCTCTTATTACTCCGAATCAACCATGTAGCAATTATATCATCCTTGACCTTTTTATCCATTGTTTTTTATCTCCGTACATATCATTAACCTATTTATATATATAGATATATATATATATATATATATATATATATATATATATAATTACCTACCTTGCGTTATATATTACCCTTATTTATATAAAATTTTTATATTACATTACTAGAACATTTTGTGAGGAAAAGTAAACTATTAAAAACTCACTTATGTCCTAAAATTAATCTATCTTATATGATATTTTACCATCATCCATTCATACCATCATTCATTCATACCATCATCCATTCATACCATGATGCATTCCATTTCGCCATCCATGTCAACGTTTTCCATTCTCTGCCATGAGTGCTTTTTCACTTCACCATGAATTATCTTTTGCATCATGTTTACTTCCTTATTGCACGCATTTGCTTCTAATGGTTTTTATAGAAAGGCGATTTATATTTAAACTTTTGCTTTGTGCCAGGATATGGGTTGCACCTACTATTCACTGTTCTGCTAAGGAGAATCTAGGGTCCCGATCGATTTCATAGGTTGGATAGATCCATTTACCCAGAGAGCCGTTGCTAACAGTTTGCTTTTCCTTGCAGCGACCGTTATTTTTGTGAGGACACAAGCCCAACACGGGAGTGGCTTTACAAAGGCATACTAGGAGCATTTTTTTAGGAGTGCCCATACAGGAGGAGCCGACGACTCTGAGATTTAGGGTAGACATTGCTGAGGCAGAGAATGCTTCATTGCGTGCTAGGATTAAGTCTACGGAGGCAATCGAGAAGATTACTCGTAACCGTGAGAGACAGGTTCGTATTAAGATGGAGCAGTAGTTGGCTGAGGTTTAGGAGTCCCAGCGTCATGACCGAGAGGACTTCAGGAAACTCAAGGAGCTCGTGACCAGTTAGTTCGAACAGCACTCAAAGACATCTTGCTTCATGATTTATGTACTAGCTTGTATTAGAGATTTGTAGTATTAAGAAAACATGTAGCCTTTTGGTGGGAAGAAACAATGAACCTGATTATCTATCAAATTTGGGGATGATGTAATCATCTTCGTCACTCAATTTTATTTCTACTCTCTTTGTATTCATGCAAACCACTACTAAAACATTATGATTTTATGAAACTTATCACTATCCACACATAAAAAAATCTATTTACGTTTTGTCCCTATAAACTTTTCCCATGGTCAATTTTCAAAAACTATTTTGTTATCTATTCATAATTAATTTGTTACAAAACATAAACTCCTTACTATTACTTTGTGAATGGTCGCGTGAGTTCCTTGGAAAACTATTTTTGATTACCTTCTTATAAACAATTTTAGTATCGCCCTCATATATCAAGTCGATGTCATTAACAATAATACCTACTATCGATTGATAAACGATCATTTTATAATCCATTTTTCTTTCGTTGATCTAATGATCTTCCATCGTTTCAATAATAAACTAACATTTTATAAATTATTCGCAATATGTTTCCATGAATACCTTATGAATTAACTTTTTGACATCTTTATATACTATTTTGCAATCATCTTAAAAAACTACGTTACTTATCACTTTGTGATTTATATTGTTCACCACCCTTACCTTATTGAAACCTATTTTTCCATCACATAAATTTATTTTTTTATCACCCATGACGTCATTTTAGCTATGTACTTGTATATAAAAGCCATCATACGATTTTACTCAAATTTTCACATTTTTATTGTCCATCCCCTACCATCAACAACCTTTACATCCACCTTGTGAATCATTGTTGTCATCTTATAAAACTTCTTTGATACTTCTTTAAACATACACAATTTTGACGAAATACATGCTGCCATCGCATCGTTCACCCTCAAATTAAATTGCGTGATCACCTTGTATAAATCAGGAAGGATATGCCATGCTGAGAGTAGGCATCAGGTAACATTTGTTAATAAATCCATTTTTACTTACATCCTTGAAAAGCAAAGTTTTGTGTGCGTATTCATAAGACGCATTTACTTCGAGTAATCGAACTAGTAACCATAGCAACTAAGCAGACCTTTACTCCATCTTACTATAAATTCGACATCATCTTTATACAAACCAAGCTGAGATAAGCCGAACGAGACACATCACTTGTCTCCCCTAGGACAAATTCGCTATTAAATTTTCTTGCCATTAGAGAATTTACTAAATTACCCATTCAACGTTGACAAAATGCCATAGAACTTAGTATTGGTAATGCCATCATAGGTATGAAATCCATTATCACCCTGGAGAGGAGAATGTTATAACTAATGCTTTAAGCTGAAAGGAACGGATAAGACCACTAGGATTCAAACCTTAGTAACCGTAATAAATTTGAAACTTGAACGTTTAAGTTGAGGCAATTAAGGAGGAAAATACCGAGGATGAAAAATATTAAGTTGTATATACAAGGAATTAAAACCCATCCCAATGAGACTCTTAATATTAGGAAAACAAAATTTGTTACCATATTTTTGGGAAAGATTGAAAATAAGTAATCCCAAACGTAACCGCACATTTCACAACACCCCTCGGGAAGGCACACTCCATCCAAAATTTGCTCCAAAAAATAACATTTTTCTTCACACCCCTAAACAAAACCTAATATAAATACCCCCCACAACCCACAAACAAACCCAAAAACTCCCCCCCTTTACAAACCAAACCCCCTAAACTAACCCATTACCCCACCCCACCCCCAAACCCTTTTTACCCCTTTCACCCCCCCCACCCTAACCTACCTGCACTACTATATACCACACTAACCACATTACAAAAAACACCCCCCCCCAACCCCAACCAACCCCCCCCCCCTCATAAACACAAACAAAAACTACCCCTAAACCCAAATCACACACCCCACCAAAACCTATACACTTCCCCCAACCAACATACTTAATTCAACAACGACTGAAGATACTCCTCTAGTTTAATGAGTTACCGTTATATTACATCTCTCTTTATACGAGATTACACCACATTTAACTCAAAATACATCGGTTTAAGTTTAATTTGATTAGAGTAATTTATAATGATCCTTATACTATTATGTTCAAATTCAAAAATATATGATGTTTTCTTGATGAATCTTTAACTTTTTTTTTATGTATTATTTATATTTATACTATCTATTGTTTCATATAATAATGAAATTAATATAAAATGTTATTTTTTTTTAATAATGTGTATATTAATTTAAGATATGTATTTATTATTAATTGTTTGAAATTATGGTTAATTATTGAACTATATATTTTGTTAGTGTTTTGTTTAGTGTATATGTAATTTTTTTTTATCATATATATTTTACGTCTAGTGCGTAATTGAATTTTAGGTATCTTAATATATATGTTGTGTTATAAATCCTCTTGTGCTAGTGGATAACACTAAACCAACCAACCACCACCCCCCAACGAGACTCTTTAAATCTATAATATATAATCTGCATTGTGATTGTATATCTCACTTATTATAAATATATAGATAGAGATATATATAGATATACTTAGGTACTTGTCAATATGCTTTCACTCATCAGATTGCTTATATCTACAGAGTATTACTAACTAGTTGTAATTATGTAATAGAGATATATATTCTTACTCCTTATATTCTTTTAAGATAAGTGTGTTAATCTGTGTGTGTAGATAAGAAGAGATAGATATGGATTTCCTCTGTGTGTATGAACCCTCCCCGCCCCCTACCCCTATTAAAGTTATAAAACTATTGTAACATCTCTCCTCACTCACGTAATACGTTATAATATAAGTTATAATTTTTTATTTATGCTTATAATATTTATATTAGAATTTTTTTTGGATATATTAATATAAGTTTATAGATTTATTAAGTTTATCGGGATTAAACAGATTAAATCGGAGTTTTATATAATCTAAATTTTCTTCTATTATCTCGTATAGTATTTTACTTAATGTCTATCTAAATAATTTAAAATTTTTTCTTTTATTTAAAAATTCATCACTCCGTTATCTTGTGATAATATAGATATACGTGTGTGTGTGTGTGTCTGATCACAACAAACAATAACTATACAACTATCATATATTTCACGCACGCTCGCCTCACACTCACTTTATTTCTAATATATATTCTAGTAGATTCATTTGGGTTATAATATCGGCTCGTTAATGTTTATATTCTTTTGATTACTACAGTTGATCTCGCTCTCCCCCTATATATGATATGATACCTACTGTATCTCTCACTCTCCACTTTAAACACACTATTTATTTTTAATTTTATTAGGAAATGTGTGTGATATAGCACACTCACGCATCAGTATGAATGTCTCTATTCACATTAAATAATTTTATATTGCTATGTGTTTGACAAGATTACATGTGAACCTATAGATAATACATCACTATAGATCTCGCTCTCTCATTTGATTTGTAATAGTTTCAGCTGCCCATATATCAATGTGTGTGTGTTTTATGTGTGTTATTTTATCATATTCCCCCCAACCTTTATTCTTTCGTACTTCATGTTAATATGTGCTTTCCCCCCTCTTCCTCTCTGTCTGGTGGACCTTTATGTGTATTTGTCGGCGATGATTCTGTTGTGTGTGCGATTATTTTGTTTGTGTGTGTGTGTGTAGATCTATTTTATTGTATTAGATAGATGTGTTGAAAGGCAGAATCAGAGAGATGATTATAGAGTCTATCCCCTTCCGTATCTCGACTCTCTCTGCGCTCTTTACTTGCGCTCTCCCTCCCTTCGTTGTGAAGTAGGATTTCGAGAGACACAGCGCAGATATATATATAAACGTGTGCCCCTATAGGCGAGTTGCTGATTGTTCTGTTTTGTGTATGTGATGTCCCACTCGCACACGCATGTGTAGTGTGTGTCTTTTGTGGGGTATGCTATGAGATGGTTATCTTTCTACTTATTCATTTAAATGTATGTTTTGATAAGAATCCATAATTCTTAATTTCCAGTGGTGTTGGTGCGCTCCCCCACCTCCCTCCCCCCCCCGCCACCTAAGTTTGTTTTTGCTGATTTATGAAAACATTACAATATCATATAAGATTCGGAATTTTATATCATGTATGGTGAACTATGTTAAAATGGAAGGAGAAGACCTTTATTAAGTGTTAATTCATTTATATGTTTAAGCTTTATAAAAAATTTGTTGAAAGTTTTTTATTTATAAAAGTTTTTATATAAAAGATTTGATGACTTCACTTGGACCAATTATTATGGAACAAATCATATATGACTCAAAATACGCCAAGACTTGTAGTATAAAGTATTTGTACAGGGACTTGTACAAAATTATCAAGTAAATAGAATTATAAACACTAATAATATATATATTATATATATATATTTATATCTATATCTATATTTATATTTATATATATATATATATTATATATATATATACAACAATAATATATATATATATACTTTGTATAATTACCCACTGTTTTAAGCATTCTGTTAGAATTCCTATGGTATAAAATTATGGATACATCTTTATAAAATAGTACATATTATAAGGATCGTAAGCATATAAAAAAACTCGGAAAAAAAAAGGAAAAAAAGAAAAAAAAAAAAAAATCCTGATTATTAACGAAGAAGAAGAAGTTACGACATTTGCAAGATTACAATAAAAAGTGTTTTTATAAAAGTAATTTTATAAAAACTGCACCTATTTCGTACCTGATAAAAATATAAGGACATTTTTCTGTGATAGTACATATTATGAGCTTTCTAAATCTATAAAGAACATGAAGAGTGGATCAATAACGAAGGAGATATGAATTTTGCAAGTTTACGATAAATAAATATATAAAAGTGTTTTTATAAAAGTTATTTCATAAAAACCATTACCGTTACAGACCTGATGAAATTTATAAATATTTTATAATGAAAGTACATGTCATGAGGATTCCAAGCATGTAAGAAACTCTAAAAACAGAATTATAACGAATGAGATACAAGTTTTATAAGTTTTAAGTTTATAAAAATAGTTTTATAAACTCTTTTGATTTTACTGAGTCAACAGAGGTTTTTACAAAAACAATAGACATTTTATTTACACAGTTTATCTCATCACGATTCCATACATATAATGAACAACCGAAACTTGATTAAAATGAATGAGTTATGCTTTTTGCAAGTTTTAAATAATTAAATACATAAAGGTAGGTTTATATATTTTACAAAAAACTATGAAAGTTATTGTTCATCAAAAGCAAAATATTATAAATACAATATTTTGATAGGTTTTCTTAATATGAAATCATGGGTATAAAAGAACATGTTTAAATCGGAGTTTGATTGTATGAAAGATATATGGTTTAATAAACCTTAGGCACGATTTTATTACTTGTGCACTATTTTTATAAAATCAATTAAACTAATTATATAATATCATTATATAATCATTAAAAATATTAAATCATATATTATTAACGAATAATACATTGCTGAACAAAAATAATATTTTCTTTACGGATACAAATACATATACCTTTATTTAACAAAGTACGATTTAATTATTATTTTAACAAATTAAATTAATCAAAAACTATTAGGTGGTGGTGTAACTATATAACTTGAGATATTATATTTGAATTAATATATTATACTCATACGACCTATATTTAATTATGTTGCATTCGGACTATACGTGACGATTTACATATTTGATTTATATAATCAACACATTCACTCGAGGTGAGTTCATAGCCCCGCTTTTTATACAATTACAATGATTTACAACTTTGGAGTGAGAAACATGCATTGTTTTACAATTGGACGCAAGTACACTTTAAATCAAATTACGAGTTTGCCTAAGTAGCTATAACCCATTATGCCCATGAATCATGAACTGTTAATTACTGGATTGTAAGCGCGGATGTTATGAATAGATCTATTTAGGATTGACATCCCCGTTCAGGCGAGTAGCGCTCATTGTGTTGGTTTGCCAGACAACGAATGTATACCATGTCGGAATAATTTGGATGTTGCGGGTTGAACATCTACACAGGCACATTATTTGCATTAATTTGCATACATATATGTTGAGCCTCAGTGTTATGAGCTTAGGGCATTTCGTAATTACTTTTGTGTGTGTGTGTGTTGTGTGTGTGCATTACTTCTGCACTCGCTCTCACATGGAATTCTTGTCAGTCTACTTTATACATAACTTAATCCGAGTGAATTCATCACAAATTTATGTTGACGTTTTAAAGTGCATCCGTTTTTCTGTCCAGTTCCTCGTGTAAGGCAAGAAGAACAATGGATTACATTGGTGATCATCATTTTGGAGTATGTTAGTCACATTACTATAAAGATTTGTGTGCATTACATTTTGGGGATATTTGATATGTTTTAAAATCTTTACAATTACAAGTGAACATGTTAAGCCTTTAGATTTTGTAACAAACAAGTTTATTAAATCCAATGTATCATTTTTAAACGACATCACTTCGGAGGTTTCGTGGAGTAATGATAGGTAATTTGTGTTCGCACTCGCTCGTCGTGATTATGTGCAAAAAGTGCGCGAGAGATAGATACTCGGAAATTGACAGAGCGCACGCTCCCTGTGATCATTATTTCTTCGCTCCTTTTGCGATAGGGTCCCCATGACGAAGATCCAGAGAGTGCGCTGTGTATAGATAAGTCATCTAGAGAGCTGAGAGAGCACACGCCGCTCTCGCTCCGTTCGCATCGCGCTGTGCGTGTGTGTGTGTGAGTACCGTGGTAGATCACTCGCCGTGTGAGTGTGGCGTGTTGTGAGAGAGATGCGCTGCGCGTCAGTTGAGAGAGGTGGGTTTGCGTTTGGGGGGGGGTTGAGATGGCGCTACTCCGTTGCACTCTCGTCGCCCTCTGCGTTCCAATAAATCCATTAGCGTAGTCTTTGTGATACCAATCTATTGTTCATGTGGTTTGCAAAACTCTTTAAAGCAACCATTCAGCGAAATCTTCATAGATGGTCGTATTCCATATCTGCATCAAGTCCATATACCTCCTTTCGTTTTTTAATTTCCATGTAATATTTGAATAGCCTCTTATTACTCCGAATCAACCATGTAGCAATTATATCATCTTTGACCTTTTTATCCATTGTTTTTTATATCCGTACTTTAGGTCTAGCCATTGCTCCACAGTCACATCAATTAACCTTACCAATCTTTTATCGATGAAAATTATGACTTCATCATAAATCTTCTCACACTCGTCATAACAAACCATACTTTCATATACATCAAGATTCACATTATCCAAATTTTCCAATTATCCATTAACACGTGGGGTATTGCAAAGCTCGGGAGTTCCCACTTGATAAGTGAACAAATCATCATCCATTCCACTTAATCAGTTGAACTCATTGAAAGTCGTCCTAAGCGGTATATCGTAAGTGAACAAATCTTCATTGATCTTAAGCAAGTAAAGTACTTCGGATTCATTATTAATTACCTTCATCCTAGCTACTAAAAAGGATCACAAAATTGTCAGTAGAATCAGTTTGGAAAGAGGTTTATACAGAAAATCAGTTGCGAAATCCGAATAAGAAAATTCAAGTCTGCTATTGTATTATATGATCGATACACCATATTCAATTGGTTGAATACGCCGTATTGGTCGTTTGAGTAGGTATACATTGTATTAGTTTCAAAAGGTGGATACGCCGTATTCAATGAGATGAATACGCCGTATCCTGAGTACGATCAGAACAATAACAACGAGGTAAAATAATGCAGAAAATCAAACACACAAATATGCAAAATTATACAATGTAGACAAACACACAATAACGTAACTAAAAACAGTAAACCTAAACTTAAATACTAATAAACAAAAGATTTAAATAATTTCACTCCTTGGCAGCGGTGCCAAAAACTTGATGCGTGTGTCATTATATATAGGTATTTATGTTATTTCAAGCTCGCGCTACGTATTTGACTATTTTTGGCTGGTGGTGCTCTCACGCGCTGTGAGAGGCGGAGTTTGTTATTAGAGAAAGATACGCGTTGTTAATTGTTCGATTTTGTGGAGTCGAGGAGCTCGTGTAGACCGGGCCTACTCGTCAGTTAGACAAAAGTATAGTGGAATGAGGTTAGTCGCAGAGCGGGAGTCACTGTATCTGGAGCACCGAGACGTGGTGTTTAGGTTTTGACGAACGTTTTGTGAGAAATTTTGTGTGTGGGTTGCGATCGCGTGTGTCTTGATCTATCCCAGTATTTTAGTTAATCCTGAGATTAGTGCTCAATTAGAGAGAGTTGTTGGGTTTCTAGTTTGGAATTATGCTATTTAAGACGCCAGTGTGAGGTCATCAGAGGCTATACTATGGACCAAAGGGGGTTTCGTTGTCAGCTGAGATGGAGCTGGTGGCTGAGATCAGAGTTGATGAACAGTCGGTGTAGATGACCTCATTGTGTAACAACTCGCGGGTAAGAAGATGAAGCAGAGCGCGGTTGAACTATGTATCAGCGCACTATCTGGAGTCTAGCGCCACGTATGAATGATAAGGGAGAGAAAGATCAACGGGAGGGTATTTAGCAGTGGCTTATGCGCTTGTGTCTAAAAACGTCAGTTGGGGCTTGTCTAAGCCGTGACAAGATGGACTTGTGATTAGTCTTGTTGTTTCGGGTTTGGGTATGATGGTTGTATAGTACTCTGCTATTTGTGCGCTAGTGTTAGACGGTTGTTAGGTGTGATGCTCTAGGTTCTACTCCTGTGATTGTCTTAATTGGATAAGAGGTTAGAATGAGGGTGTGTCATAATTGTTATATGAACGCGATAGAAAGCGTATTACATCTAGTAGTTGGGAATTGCCATAATGTCTATACTAATATTCGTCCGATTCGGCCTGAATCTGACCCCCCTCCTCGGTGAATATTCACCAACCTAGCTGGCATCGACGACTCCGTTTGACCCACTGCTGTAAGTGTTTATTCGCCGCTCGCCTCTCTCTCGCACGCGCGCCCATACTTAGTCTACAGTTACGTCTTTGTGATACCAAGCACAGAGTAATGCAGCATTAAAATCTTTTTTGTAATCCCTACAGTCTCACCCATTTAGATCTTAACACTCTTTAAACTAGGGGAGGCACTCAAGGAATTTTAATTTGTAATCCTGTGATTCCAAGGCACACAAAGCCTAGATGAGATCATATCCAGACTTAGCTCTAGCTGATCCATATTACTAGATCCTAGTTGAAATAATTAGATTAAACGCATAATTAAACATAAAACGAGTATCATGTGAATAAATATAATTAACATGCAAACAAGTATAAACTAATCGTGAGATAGACAAACCAAACATTAAACTTTCATAAACATGGCTGATACCTAAAGGTATCAGCCGATAGTCATTGTAAAAATACACACGGTTTCATATATGAACGATCAAAGTAAAAGACCAATAACCGAACGCGTATTGGGTTATGCGAAGATTACAAGAGTTTCCCTATGATCTTGACGCACTTTGTTGACCTTTTCTGCTTCTACAAACGTCTCTTGGTCGACTTGGTGGTTTAGGGCTTTATGTGGAAATCATAGAATACCAATTGTAGAAATCGTAGAGGGGGGGTGAATACCTTTCCATTTAAAAATTTAAAATGTTTCGTATCAAATTGCCGATCAAGTTAGACGCAATGTGAAAAGTGTGTATACAACATTTATATTCACTATAGCATAATCATAATATTAACTTATATCTATGGCACAATTATCATCCAAACAATATAAGCAACCATTCACACACCTATAGATTATTATGCAAGTTATAAATGTTAAAGTGATAGAGTAAATATAAATGTAAAGCGAAAGGTAAAAGGAAATGCAAAAACCAGACGCGATGTTTTATTAGTGGTTCAGTTACGATGACCTCTTCGCCCTACTCTACTCCCTGGTACCCAACTCGAGAGTTACTTCTTTAGTCAACAAGCTATCATTTTTAGGGGGGCAGAGGAAAACCAGAACACAACTAAGCTTACATGAGATTTCCGACTTAAGCAAAATGTCAAGTTTTTATCTAGCTAGAACCAAATATATCAAACTCAATAACACACTACTTCACAAACAATTCACAACTTTCTTCACCACACAATTTCACTTCACTTCACGAATTCACTCTACTTCACAACCTTCACTTCATTCATGACTTTACTTACTTCACGACTGCACCTTTACTTCACAGCTTCACCTTAGGCACTACCATGTCACACAATCTAACACTATCTTACTAGTAACCCGATCTTACTATACCTCCTATAACGCACTCCAAGATCTAACAAAATATTACTCACCATGATCACCATGATCTAACTATTACACACGTTTTAGAAATACATGGACTTGATATCTAGACATTGTGAAAGTAACACATGTCACGAATGCAATAACTAAAATACATAACGTCGTATTTTCTTGATGATAAGTGAGGTTCTTCTCTTGCACTTCTTGGAGGAATAACTTGAATCACCTTGAAACAAATGTATGATTACCATGATCAAGGTTTTTAGAATATGTGTGAGATGTATATAAACTGTTTTGGACAGAAAGAAAAGGTGCATTAGGTTAGAAAAACAGTGGGGAATAGTCCATTCATTTTATAGGCAACTGGGGAGGTTTTTGCTCTAGCCGGTCCCTTACTTAGGGTTTCGGTCCCGCTTAACAATTTAAAAGGGACGCCCTTCCTAATTAAGAGGGGCGCCCAGCCTCAGATGCGGGGTTCCTTTTTTGTCTTTTTGAGGAAGTGTGTTCTCGGAATTTCTAGGTTTTTAGGTAGAAAATTGAATTCAAAATATATTTTTGAATAAACATTTCTTTTAATCAAAATGTTTTGTAAAAAGATGTAAAATTGTCAATGTTGTGTGGACATTTTTATAAAAAATGTGAGGTTGAATAAAAAATTCTTTTGATCATGAAATGAATTATAGCATTATTTATTCCTACCTTAACGTATTTACTCTCGGGTGACCAAACTTCGTTGAAGCAGACTTGAGAGTGATGTGTGTGTTTGTCATATGAATGCATAATGCTTTGTGATTCACAAGTAACTAAATCAACTTACGTTTGTGTTGTAAATTAATGTTTGTCATCACCAAAACATAAAGAGATGGTATAGGATTAAAATATCGTATATTTCTACCAACAATCTCTCCCTTTTAGATGATGACGAAAATATGTAAGATACTCATAGTAAAATCTATATCGTTACTTATTTACTCTTCTTACCCCCCTTTTGTCGAAACCCAAAAGGTTGACACTCCAAGACAGTAATTCCTTTAGATGAGGACTTTTTCCTAAGCTTTAATCGTTGAACCAAAGAGGTCGAGCTTGCATCATCCCAAGTGAAGCCTTGTATCCTTAAGCTCATTTCATCACTATGACACTTTGCATCCACATTGTATTTGCTCTAGCGGGATCCATGATTAATTATTTAACATTCTTATCTACATCAAGGGTTAGTTTCGTGCAACAAGATATATATATATAGAGCAATATTGAATGGGTCGAATTACACATTTCAAGAAATGTGTAGAAGTCATAAGGTTGCAAACTCCCCCTCGGTGTATGCTCCCCCTAGTTTGGGGCACCAAGGAGTCACGCGATGAAATGTAATGTACAAAAGAAAAAAAATAGTAGAAAAGTGCACATATATATACCAACAATGATCAGCTAAATATATATATATATATATATTATAATATTATATATATATATATATATATTATATATTTAATAGCAATACACTAACGGGGAACAATACATGCATGTTCTTAGATGTATGCACTCTAAACTAAGACAATTATAAAAGAGCATAAAGAAAAAAAAAAAAAAATTAAAACTAGGGAAACACGACGTTTCTTAAGTCATGAGAAAGTTTTAGGTGCCAATCATAGGTGTGACGAACATGCTTAAGACTTGACCAACACCTTCGGAAATAGACTGTAATAATATAAATGGAAGAAAAAATTCGTTTATTGATTGACACACTATTATTATTGTCTAATTTTTTATCACTATTCATAATTAACACTAAAAATTATGGGACTTCTTCCAAGATGTCTTTGAGTAGAATAATGTTAAAATTGAAGCTATTATTAACGGTTAGTAGAATTATCCATTTAAGCAGGTATTTGTTGTATGGCGGTTTCATTGATATTATGTTATTTGATCAAACGTTCCTTATGGTATCATCATCTAACCAGGATGATGATGTGGATTTGAATAGACTAAGGGTTGTATTGAGAGATTCCTAAATCCTCAAGGTTTCTTTGTTAAGCATTATGTATGCTTTTCATGTTTGGGGTGTTTAAGGATAAACATCATCGTAAGACTTTAGGTCAAACAAAATGTTAATGATAAGGATGATTTGTTGAGGAAACATAGATGAAGAAGGATGAGCGTGAATGGAAGAGGAAGGTGTTGACTATAGGTTAGTTGGGTGTTTTGTTGGTTGTTAATGTTGACGAACAAAGGTGAAAATATGAAAAAGGTGGAAGAGAAATGAAAGACTTGACATTGTGACGACTCAACAACACTTGAAGATTGAATATCTTCTTTGTGTTCTTCACTTTGCTAAAAAGTGGAAATGGTTGGATGAAAAATGAAAGACACGACATTGTGATGTCTCAACAACACTTAAAGATTGAATATCTTCTTTGTGTTCTTCACTTGCTAAAAAGTAGAAATGATTGGATGAGACACATTTCATTATGAAATTCAATTGACTTTTGACAACATAGGCACACATGTTTATGAGTGTCGGGAAATGAGGATGAGACGCATTTCATTATAAAATTCACTTGCTTTTGATAACATAATCACACATGCTTATGAGTGTCAGGATATAAAGATGAGACGCATTTCATTACGAAATTCACTTGTAGAGAATGGTTACATGGTGAATCTTCTTATGAAGATGACTAGGTGGATGACTCGAGATTGATAGTAGTAAGGATGACTCGGTTTTTCATTTCACTTTGGTGGTTTGAGGATGTACTATAACTAGTGATCACTAATAAGAGTGAATAATAGTTATGAGGTTTGAGTGTATGGTAGAAGTATATCTTGTGGTTTCTAGTGAATAAGAATCACCTATGTGAGGTCTTGAGAGTGTTTGGTTAAAGGATATATGTGAACATGTGTGTTTTCCCTTCCCTTCTAATTTGTGCTCATCCGGACATAAATTGTGGAATAAAAGGAATAAATGAAGAGAAATAACAACGGAAGCGATGATCTTGACAATGTCATGACGGATGATGGTTAGCATACGATGAACTTCATCCGCGAAGTTATGTAGCTCTTCTCGAGTATTGCGAATGTTCATAGAACAATCACACGACGAGGTACGAGGTTGTCTTAAAGGTGGTAGCGGAAATGTGGACGGAAGATGTTAACCATCTATATAATAATAGAGGCGTGATTAAGGTTTTTGTGAAACGACTTAGACATGAACAATGAGTGACATTTTAATTTGCATTTCGCGAATTAAAAATGCTTAAACATTTCTAATGAAATGATTAAGTTGTCAAGATTTATCGGAATGTATTTAATAGTAACAAGACTATTAAAATGAGAATGACACATTTATGAGATTTGTTTCATCATTCCTAGACCTAGACTTACAAAGGTTCACGTTTGAGTGGTTTGGTGAGGATTCCAATGATGTTGTCTTCCGACGAAACTTTTTCGATGAAGATATTTCCTTTTGGACATTATCGTGAAGGAAATGATGACGAATTTTGATAAGTTTTCTATCCTATGATTGATGGATAATGTTCGACCCTCATTGTGTATGAGGTGAGCATGACGATAAACCATTGTGACATTCCTAAGGGGATGGAAAGGACTAACGAAAGTGAAAGTACATAGTCTTAAGGTGTGTATATTAAAGAGGCTACTAATCACTTATGTAGAAACTCGTAAGACCTTTGTCACACGAAGGTTGATGTAAGCTTTTAGCTTTAGGAAGAGCATTTTAACATATGTTGTTAAAAGGCTTGAATATGAATTTTCGGATATGACCTTTAACGTTTGCGATCGCAAGTTAAAGATACTTGAATATTTCAGATGAAATATTTAAGTTGTCAAACCTACTTGGAGGAGTGTTAGATATGTATCTAACTTTTCCTTGACGAAAGAGTGGATTATTTGGAAGAAGGCGAGATGATGATTAAGGGAATGTGTGGGTGAAGACTCTAGGAGATATAAGACCATTTTATGACTCTTTTGACTTTTTAGATTTGTGACACGGACGCGAAGAAAAATATTATAGTGTAAGAAAATATATACCTAGATGCATAATACATATAGATATAGGCATATAAGTTTATCTAAGCATGCATCGACACAATAATCAACGAGATTAATGTGTAAGACTCTATGGCATTTAAACGTTAATTGTCATATATTAAGTTAATATAGTGTAGGTGTACAATTAACACGTAAGTCATGTAAAATGACACATACAAAACATGATAATTTTAAATGTAATCGTCATGTAAAACATGTTAGCATTTAGCATTTAAGAGCATGTGTTATTTTGATAAACTAAGAAATATTTTATCTAAATTGCTAGAAGAAGACAAATGTCTTTATAGTAGACATGCATTTAATATCTAAGCAATTAAACATTGAGCATCAAGATCATGAAGACATATAATTGCATTACATGGGAACAAGTAATCATCTTGAAACATTAAAGCACATATGTGAGGTGCATTGTGTCTAGATTGACTAAGGAAAAGCCTAATTTCTACATGATTAGTGTGTACTCCTAATGAGATACAAAGTCTATCGATGTAGACTATCATTAGGCATATTTAGGAAGAGCCATTTAATCAAATTAGAAAATGAATATGATACTATCACTAGCGGTGCTCAATTCAGGCTAAACACGACCATTTTTACGGGTTATACACCGAACCCAACTTTACTCTTGGAAGCAATTCAACCGTTAGATCAAATTGAATTTTTAGTGCAATAGATTCTCCAGTAGTCATTCTCATATTAGACAAAATAGAGTTCTTATATTTTCCTAATGAAGTGTAGTAACGATAAAATTTGTATTATCTTTTCATAGAGGGCCCAACATGACTTAACTAACATACTTTAATTTCGGTTCGCATAATCCTAATCAAGATGTGTGGAATTCTAAGATAAGCGTAAGCAAGATGTTTTAATCTTTTGTTCAAGATCTATAGGTTGTTTGGTTTTGATTACATATTGCTTGATTTAATAGATGTCTTATATTTAGTCATCTCACATGTGATATTTAACGTGTTTGGTTTTTCAAAAGCCAAGAGATGTGCTTATTTGTGACAATGACAAATATGTTATATTGAGAGTGTTTTAAGAATTCTCCATTTCATGTTATGTGAAATGAATCTCATCAATATTATTTATGTAATTGGGGTTTGTGATTCTGTTAATAATAAAATGTATTAAAAAAAATATACATCCTTCAAATTAATATCCTTATCAATGTTGTATATCATAATTAGATAAGTATTTGATATACAGTGTATTTTTACTTGTTTATGCATTGATACATATTTTGATAGATTATTTTTCAATTCTATAAACTTATATTTTTTAAATTATATGTGATGTATTTTCTTATAAACATACCACATTTATGCTTACGAAGAAAATAAAAGGTAGGATATATATTATCCTTTATAAATCTATTTAATATGATAAGTTCATAAATTCCTTAAAAATTAATATTTCCCAAAACATCATTGTTATCCTAGGTGGAATAAATAAGAATAACATTCTGTATTTAAGAATTTGTCAAATGTGTATTGAGTTTTAACTTATGCTTTAAGTTGTATGCGTAAAGATTTACATTTGTTGTAAAATTGGCTCGTGTTTGGTTTCAGAAATGACACAATTTTAGAGCAATTGCATTGCAATGTAAAATTTTTTGAATATTTTGGACGGAAACATACATTTGTCCAATCCTACAATTCATTTTGTATTTCATGCATGTATTAAATATATTTAGACCTAATATTTTGGAACCACAACTAACTGGAAACAAAGTAGGACTCAATATGGCATTTCATTACAATTGTGAGTTATGATCCAATGCATATTCTTTTCATCTACAAACGGATTGCAATTATTTTCCACATTTATCCAAATCTAGTGTGATTGAGTATGTAGATGCAAGACAATATCTTTTATTATAAATTTTATATTAATCTTGAAACTAACAAATAACCCAATCTGATTTCTTGTCCGACTCAAAAACTTGTCAATTAGATTCGATAAATTATCAATCATAATTTGAATAATGAAATTGGATATATTCTTGAAATCTTTCCTTGACCCTCCACCGAATACACTCATTTATAGAAAATAGATAAATATTTAATAGTGGCTGTTGCATTTATCACAAACTTATTAGTTGTAAATTTTTTTACTTGTGAGAAATAACTATTTGTCTGTTAATGTATTATATATCATAGTTATTGACATTTTACTGAGTATGAGTTTTCTAACCATTTTTATACAAACAACATCTTTTTGTAAAATACTATATGTTAAAAATATAATAATTTTGTGTATGTTAAAAATCTAGGCAAGCACAATGCATTTCTCTTTTCTTAGTTATTGATGTAATTAATATAATCTTTTCTTTTGTTTGACCAAACCAATGGTCATACCCAAGCAAGTTGTTGAAAATTTAAACGTGTGTTGACAAATAGATTTAAATCGTTGGAAATATTTAGGTGAACTAGTTTTAATTATTTAATAATATCACTTGACAAGTTATTTGACACTCTTATTCCGTAAATATATTATTTCCATCCCGAAAAAGATTTACTAAGATGTTTATGTAACTTTTGTAAGTTAAGTGATCTTATGGCCTCATATGTAATTTCAAGATACAAATTTTGCAATCTTAATGCAAAAAATTCTAGCATAAGGTTTCTAGTTATTCAAAATCCGAAAAAAACTAGCTACAAAGTGAAGTGCACACATAATCCACATAGCATACCACAAAAATAAAACGTACTTGGTCGTTTGTTTTGTGTATTAGATACAACCAATGTAGCTTAACTCGGTTTTTATTTGAAAGACAAATTAGTTTCCTCCCCATTTCAAAAATCTTGTTTAATATTTTTGAAATAGTTAATTACACCTTTATTTCAAAGATATACAGATCTAGAAATATCCGAATCGAAAGGAAATAGACAAAATACAAGTTTTACGTTTAAAACGAGACTAACGTTTTAGGTCAATAAGTAGTATTATGCTTCTTGACTTATTTAAGTTTTTGGAAATAATATTATTGGAAGTATTTTTATATGAAAGTAGACTCAATTCTCTTCGAAATGGCGGGTGGCACGACTTCTACGGACTTACGAGTTGATTTTATATTGGATTTTTCAAACGTTCTGAAAAATACTGCCGAATCAGAAACAGTGGTCCCACTTAAAATTAAGGGGATCCGCCCAGGAAATTTAGGTGGGACAACCCACCTAATACTCCAGAATTTCAATTTTGTAAAAAAAAATATTTTTCTCCTTTTCGCGGGAAAGGGTGCTACAACTTCTCTGAATTTGATACCGAGATATAACAACTTATTTTTAAGCATCACTCTTTTATCTCGAGCTAGTATCATTAGTGGTATTATAAGATCAAATAAACTAATACAAGTTAACAACAAAAAACCCATTTTTCATATTTAATCCTCCTTAATGGGGTAATCTATATAACATGGATCGTACTCAATTTTTAAAAAACCATTTGTTTTTTAAAAATTAGATGGATCGTGGCTTTGATACCAATTGTGGAAAATCGCTAGAGGGGGGGGGGGGGTGAATAGTCATTTCCATTATTTAAAATCCTTAAAATGGTTTTCATATTTCAAATTACCGATCAGCGTGATACAATATGGATGAGTGTTCATGCAAGTTTATATACACATATTAACACATCGATTTACAACAATAAAACACCAACAAACAATATTCACATTTGTCTCTAAGAAATAATTTTACAAATATATAATCAATCACATCACAATAATTGCTCAAGTTATAATTATAAAGCGATCAATTGCGAGTATTAAATGTAAAAAGAGGATAAGTGAAAGGAATATGGCAAAACCGCTACACGATGATTTATAGTGGTTCAGGTCACGAAGCACCTCTTCGCCCTCTTTTTTTTAACTCCACTCTCCGAGTACCCCAATTAGAGAGTTACTTCACTAATTCAACAAGCTCTTTAAGGCGACAGAAAACCGTACACAACGTTGCTTAACCGATTTTCGACCACAATGCTAAATTTTTTTTTGTCGAAGTTCTAATCTTGGCTAGAACCAATACTACTTAATCCAACAAACACGACTTCACACGACCCTGACGTTCACGACTTCAAACTTCACGACTTCTTCCCAAACTTCACCAACTTCACACTTCACCACACTCCATACTTATATCACAAATATCTTAACCATTACTTGGTATGATCACCACCGGACCTCTAACTGCAATACACACCATGATCAAGAAATTTACTACAAGTTTGGAATACATGCGACGCTAATCACATATACGCATTGTGTGTATGAAAACTGTCATGAATTGCCATAAGTAGCCTACATTAAAACTTACGTATACTTAATGTTGAACGAAACGTTCTTCTTCTTGCACACTTCAATGGATGGATGATTGGATCACATTTTTAACAAACTTATAATAAAGTTCCAAGTGATCAAAGGAAAAAGGCGGTTTGAATGGAGGTTTTAGATCTTGAGAAAAACTTTGTAGACTAAGAGTGAGGAGGAAAAATGTTGGGGAATAGGTCCAGTATTTATAGGACAAGCTGAGGGGCACGGGGTCTATGGACAGTCCCCTTAAATAGAGGTGTCGGCCCCCTATTATTCAATTAAAGGGGCCGCCCAATGGTATTTAAGGGGGACCACCCATTTTTTCACGAATGCTCTCCTCTTTTTGCTCCTATTCTGGCGAGGTTGTTTCTGGACTTCTTTCTAGCCGTTTTTGGTGGAAAATTTGAATTTAAAATATATATTTTGATATAAAACATTTCTTATAATAATACAAAAATGTATTTGTATATATTTTAAAATGTTTGCCATTTTTATAAATTGTAAGGTTTTTAAAATAATTTCTTTGACTAATTACAACAAATCTAAAGTTTGTTTGTTCTTACCTTCTTAGTGATTTACGTCGGGTGCGATCTTGTAATTATTGTTCGATAGAAACCTTAAGACATCGAAAAAATGTTGAGAATTGATGATTAGTGGATTTTCGAGTAACTTAAGCCCACTTTACGTTATGTGTTATAAGATTTGCATGTTTCGTCTTCACATAACACGAAAGAGGATGCTATTGATTAAATATCGCAATATTTCTACCAACATTACACAATAAGCCCATCTTGTAAGCCACAAACTCTAGTGAGCTCCATCCAGCCAAACCACTTTTTCAAGCTGTTGCACTATAGAGCACTTACTTTGGTCCAAACATCTGTTAGGTTAGTATCAATACCATCTTCCAAGACATATTGGCCTTTGTAGTGACTGAATGAACTTTTGCATGGTTTAGCTGGGTTTTCTTCTTAGCCTCTAAGGATATGAGACTAGTGGGATTATATAGAGACATTATATAAACAGTAATAGAAAAAAATACCAATATTAAATAAATAAGGCTATATAAAGTAAGTAAATTAGGTGTGATAAATGGGGTCAGAATTCAATCAAAACCAGGGAAATGAATGAATTTCTGCGGATTATTTTTATAAGGGACTAAAAAAGGGGAATATAGGTGTTGCTAGAAATACATACAACAATATGAATTGTCTGAGGAGAAAGGAACAATGGACCTCTTGATTGAGGCTGACTAGGCACTATGCTAGCAGACTGCACCTTCTTCCATACTGTATTTTGGGCTGAAGCAAGTTTAATACTGCTTGTTATGTTCACATGAATAGGGATTATAGTGTACACCAAGCCTCATAACAAGATTACCCTATCGAAACAATAATTGGCACGATCACCAACCATAAGTTTCGTGAGACCTATTTGGATGCACCTGTTACTATCCCCTCAAATACCCTCAGACCCTTATGGAAAATTTTATGAGAGGCCTGAAGAAGGGTTTTTAGTGCGGGTATCTGTAAACCTAGCAAAGACTTTCAGAAATATTTTAATTCTCAAAACTAGAAAAGTTGAAGAGAATTGGCATGTAATACTATTCATGACAACTTAAACCAAATGTTGTAAGACAAGGACCTAATGGCTTTTTGACATTGATATCATTATCTAATTTCTCATCGACTTATCAACCAGTTATTTGTTGGGACTCCAAACTAACAAAAAGGCATGTCTACCAAGAAGCTAATGGTTAATACATGTTTGAAGCAAAGTGTTGATGCTGGAACAATTATACGAAGAGAAAAGAATAGGTATAATCAACTCCAAAAAATATGTTGTGTCTCCTTTTATAGTGGCCTATTCTATCCATCTTCTAAGACTGACATAGAGCTCCCAGATGAAAATGATTTTAGCTGATGATTCTGCTGGTGGAATCTCCTATACAAAAAAAAAAAAAAACAGCAAAGGTGAGATTGAACATGCCTTGTAAGAATGTTCTTGTATTTAAAATGGATGATTCAAGAGAAGGAGGATACAAGAAATCAGATGCTGTTCAGAAAAGGAATTTGAAGCATAATGTAACAGGCAACAAACAAAAACATAAAATCTTTCGGGAAGGGAAGGCTTCTAAAAAAGCCAGGCTGCAACTTAAACAGTTTTTATACTGTTAGCACACCAGTTATGCTGTGCTATGTGCAATCCAAGTAACCTTATTAATGATGTTGGACCATCCATTTGTTCTCTTAGGTGGCATCACTTTCCATATGAATCCTCTATCCCTGATTTGGAGGATGGAATATGCTTGGGAAGTTTTGTAAAATACTAGCATCTTTTGGCACAACACAGATGCTTATGAAGATGAAGATTTATAGGAACAAATTTACATTTCTCCTTATGCTGATCAAGTTGATGCGGTTGCAGAGGCTGGATTTTCAACAACCATGGAATCTTCAAATGTTATCAGTTTCCCTATTCCCTCAACTAGAGTACATCTCTTGTTCAATTCCTAAAGGATCAGATAATTAGAGATCCAAGTTCAAGCAGTACAAACAAGGGACATGGACAAAAGAAGAGTTCTGGAAGATACACTGCTCATGATTTGATACATCCAAAAACGAAGACAGGACTCAAATCATAAAGATTTCCAGGGGAATTGATTTTTGCAGGTTTCCCACATCTCTTAGCAAGAACCCACAAAAATAGTCTCTGACGCCCTTGATGATGAAAAGATGAGTTGAAGCCAATGCAAGAAGAGCTGCTTCATTCCAACGGTTTTCAAGATGGTGTATTTATTGGACACCTGTATGACCTACCTTATGGCAAGAAGGCTATTGGTAAAAAGTGGGTGTATAGAAATAAGAAAGATGAACAGGGTATAGTAGTCAGAAATAAAGCCAGACTAGTAGCGCAAGGATACAAATAAGAAGAAGGCATTGATTATGATGAGGTTTTTTGCATCCCTGTGCTGTGGGATTGGAAGCACAATCAGGTTATTTTTTATTTTTTTTTTTTTTAGCTATGCATCATTCATGAATTTTATTGTGTACCAAATGGATGTTAAAAGTGCCTTTCTCTATGGTATATTGAAGGAGGAGGTATATGTTAGTCAAACCTCCAGGGTTTTGTGGATCCAAAATTTCTAGAAAAAATTTACATGGTAGAGAAAGCCCTATATGGGCTACACCAAGCTCCTAGAGGTTGGTATGATACTCTTTCTACCTATCTGCTGAACAATGGATTCTTCAGAGGACAAATTGACAAGACTTTGTTCATAAAGAGAGTCAAGGGTGATATTCTATTAGTATAAGTATATGTAGATGACATCATCTTTGGTTCCACTAAAAAGTCTTTGTGTACAGAATTTGAGCAAATAATACACAAAAGGTTCCAGATGAGTTCAATGGGAGAGCTCACTTTCTTATTGGGTTTACAAGTCATCGCCGCAGAAAAGAGGATGGGATCTTCATTTAGGTCCAAGATAAGTTTTGTGGTGAAATCTGTGAAGAAAATTTGATTTTTCTTAGTATAAGGACGGCAAGAGTAAGGATGAGGTAAAGAGTACTACTTAAGGAAAACCAACAAGGGCTTTGACAAAAGATCAGAAGATGGTGAGGATGTTGATAACCATTTATACAGTGTCAATGATTGGGGTATTTGATTGTATCTTACATCCTTTTAAACAGGATATTATGTTCTCAGTTTGTGGCATGCTCAAGGAATCTTACAAGTTCAAACCAAAGTTTACCCACTTTGGAATGCAATTTTAAAAAGGATCTTTCAGATACCTAAAAGGTCGACCCCACAAATTGGGCTCTTTGGTATCCTATGGGACTCTCCTCTAATATTTGGAAGCATTTTCTCGACCGTGACTATGCAGGGGTGCCAGAATTGGACAAGAATCCACAACAGCGAGGGTTGTCAATTTCTTGGTTCAAGGTTAATCTCTTGGCTATGTAATAAAAAAATAAGCAGACTGTGGTGGCCTTATCAACTACTGGAAGTCATGGAATATATGATGCTTCTACACTGCTGTACATGTAGTCCAAGTGCTTTGGATCCAAAATAGGATGTTAGATTATGAACAACTTTATACAGGAGAACAAAGATTCATGTTGATAATGAGAGTTGCCATTGTGTTGTTCAAGAATACCTATTTCTACCATCTCTAAAACATAAGCATATAGTAAATAAGGCAAATCATTTCATTAGAGATTCCTATGAGAAAAAGTTGATTGAAATGGTCAAGATATTATTACAGATACTATCAAATGTTTGCAGATCTTCTTGCTAAAGCCTTTGATGTGTAAACTAGGTTTGAGTTTTGTTTATTGCTCATAGCATTGGTTGCTTAATCACTGGGAATGCATATGGATTAAAGGGGAGGTTATTTGTGTATAGGGTTATAGATGAATTATACACAAATGGACGGTTTTGAGTTAGTATTTGAAATGGTTAAATATGATGTGCATGTTTCTTATAATACTACGGGCTTAGGCTTGGATACCTGCTGGGTAAAACTTTGTACTGTTAGTACAAAAGTTAGTGCTGCTAGGTTCAGATAATGGTACTGTGTACTTGAGTATCTGTTGTAAGATGCTAGAACTTTGTTTGTGGGAAAAAGCTATTGGATACTATGTTGTAATAATTGCCAGTAGGATTTATTATCAAACCATGGGATACTTAGAATGGATGTGCAAAGAGCTGCCAAATGATTGAAAAAAGATTAATATTGGTAACTGATACTTAGTACTGCTAAGCTTAAATGTTAATACTGTCAGTTATTGTGAGTAATATGCAACATGTTTTAGATTGTGTTTCTCTATGTTTGGAACTAACATTTTGTAGGTTTAGAGCTTCAAGGTTATTTGATTAATGATGGTCTTACGGCTAGTATATGAGATGATGTTGATTTAGTGAGAGAATGCTGGTGACCTTTGTTAATACTTGCTGTTGTTTCAATGATTGGTTTAACACCACATAACAACCTCTGTGGGTCGTTCAAAATTCACCATGTCTAATAGACAAGAAAGAATTGGAATATTCCAGGGCAAACAGCAACTGGTAAAGAATTCTTAAATCCTGTTGATGGCTGTGGTTAGTTTGCTCAAAAAAACTAGATATGTACAAAAGTTTGTACTGGCTAGCACAAACTTAGTACTGCTAGCCTAACTTAGTGCTGCTTGTTACCGTTACTACTGTTAGAGGCATAACAGATTTTCATTAATTAATTATAACCGTTGAGATATTTTCGCCAACAACTTGCATATAGGGGTCTATGATTTGGAAAATTCTTGATATTTCTTTTCCTTATAAGATTTCTTCCTCTTAAAGATTCAAGCTTATTAAATCGGTCAAATCAAAACCCTATGTGCTCTTTATAATATCTCAATTAACTTTTACAAACCCTCATACTCTCATCAACGATCTTAAACCCAGAATCTTTTTCATCAATCACTCACTAAATGCTATTTGAAATTTGTCGATCAACACAATATGGTAGCCTGTTTGGAAAAGAGTGATGACAAATCAGAGTTTCATTAGATAGTAGACTTCCTCTCTACATGTTCAATAAACTATGCTCTCACTATTTAAGTCTACTAATCTATTGCTTTTTATATTGGAACATGTGGTTTCTATGGACACACTGCTACTTACTAAAAATAATCAATTGTGTAAAGCAAATACATGCTATTTGTTGATGGCAAAGGGCTTTTGTGGTTTTATCAGAAATCATCAGTTGAGAAGTGATCTTTCTGTAATGATGCGGATTGCCTATAAAATGATGAAATTTTTGAGACCTTGCATAGATTTGGATATGAACAAACTTTCAACAAAAGTTACTTTTCAAAAGGTTCATTCTCTCCAATAATGGATAATTTCCTTAATACATACCATCCTTCATTGCATAAGTTCAAATCCAACTGCACATGGAATGAGTTTTCAATTATTTTGGCATTTCATCAGTTATATGTTGGCCAAAGGCGTCAAAAAAAATTTAATTTTTCTAATTAATTTTTTATTGGTATGTTAAGGAATTGATTTTTCAAAGAAGTTTTTATTGTTATTTAAGGTTTTTACAACTCTTTTTGAATAATCAGCTTAAATATTTTCCAGAACCTTTTAATGATACATATGTGACACCATGCCATACTAAAAAGGTTTTCTCAAATATGGCAAAGAAAAGTGTCAATTTTTCAGGAAACATTACTCTACTTTTTGCCTCTATGTTGGTGCAAACCCAAGCACCTGAGGGTGAAGCTTTTAGCAGTACACCCTGAACCCTAACCCACACCCTCTACCTCACACCAAATGTCTCAGAACCTCAATTTGCATCAATTCGCATTTGAACACATCTCCACCTGCAGGCACCCAAACTGAAGCACACCAAAACTGCATATCTCAAACTTGTTTTTCATGAATGTAGCTTCACATTGAGCAAATTACTCTCCATCTCCAAAACTACTTATCAAAGAAAAAAGAAAGACTCCAAAAAACATAGGAGAACCAAATAAGGACACCTAAGTTACCTCAGACAGTGTGCCTGTTAGACCATGGAGCAGATGCGGCTGTTCCATAAGGAGGGGGGGATGGTCTAAGTGTATTTGTAGCAAAGGTTATCACTACTATTTGAGCTAGCTTAGATGCAGCATAGGTCGTGATAACATATTAGGGACCCAAGGACATAGCAATGCTAATGTTGACATTCCTCAGGGAATAGATACAGGTGGCAGTCCCAGGCGCCAAGAAACCATAGGGGTACTCCTGCTCAGACTAGGTCTGAGAGAGAAACTGAATAGCCCACAATGAACCACCCTCTCTCAGAAGTATCACATCTAGAAGTGGGGGAGGGCAGTATGGAAAAATAAAACTTTTTAAATTGACGGATAATGTTCCATCTATACTCATGTTTCAACTCTCACGGGATGGTTACTTACCTAGAAGTAATCGAGGGTTAGTTGAATGAAACTAGATGAATTGATTACTCTGTGTACAAAACTGTCAAAACAGGTGCTTGACTTAGAGAAAGAAAAGGATGCTCAAGCTGTGGAGATCCTCAACCTAAAGAAAAGAGTCAAACAAATGTGGAAAAAAAAATAGGAAAAGTCAAGGCATCTCCCACACCAAGAAGGAGGAAATTACAGACAAGTTTGAGACTTCTTCATGATGATGGTTTGGATGACGGAGGAATGCATCAAATAGGGGAGGAGAAGGGACAAGTTAAAGACCAATGTTCAATGATAATGATTTGAGAGCTTGATGGATTATATAGAAAATGTTGAAGTAGGAGACAGGTTGATGTTGCTGCACTGGTGTTAGTACTGTTAGTGCAACAGTTAGTACTGCCTGCGGTAAACTATTAGTACTGTTGAACCTAAGGACTCCTCTACAACAATGATAAGTCTTTTGATGATGAGGGATGTCACATATAGCAATGGCTCAGACATTGATAATGATGAAGGAACAGGAAAGCTAAGAGAGAATGGAGTTGCTATTACATATAGAGATTATGAAGACTTCTTCTAGTATTGTCAGGACCTATCGATCAAATTACTACACTTCAATCTCTTCCAACCATTGATCCTAAATACAAAGGTAAAGGTTTTTGTACTGGTTTGAAGAAGAAGAACCTGTGGAAGATGAAAATAAAGATAAGAGATCAAGGTGATTGCAAAGCTTTTAAGCCAGATATGCAGAGTTAGCTCAAAGAACTTCATGGAGGAAGAAAAGATTAGCAGAGTTGGGAAAGAAGCACAACCAGGAAAGACAAAAAGGCAAAAAAACAAATGAAGATGATACTAATGATGCTTTAGCCAAAAAGTTTGATGAAAATTCAAAGCCAGGACAGAATAGATGCTTGATCAGAACTAGTGGTAAGACTAAGAACCCGTGAAGAATGCAAGAAGGGAGGGGGAAAAGTACACAATTGAGAAACGGGCAAAGATTGTTAGCAGAAAGAATTCTGTCTCTCTCTTTTCCTCCTCCTCCGTCCTCCCCCGCGTTTTGTTGTTCCTTTGTTGTGTTTGATGTTTTCTTCTGTTCTGTTGTGTTGAGAGAGATAGAATCTCTGCTAACTAATCTTGCCCTTTCTTCAATTGTAGTACTTTTTCTTGCTCTTCCCGTCTTAGTCTTACAGCTTAGTTCATGATCAGAATCTATTCTGGCTTGGGAATTTCATCAACTTTTTGGCTCTAAAAGCAGCATTAAGTATAAACTTCTTGCTTTGTCTTCCTGTTGTGCTCTTTCCAACTCTGCTTAATTCTTCCTGCATGAGTCTTTGAGTAACTCAGCTCTGCTTAAACTTGCAAAATCACCTTGATACTCTTTTTTATTTATCTTTATTTTCACAGGTTCTTCTCTCAACCAGTCACACCTTTACCTTTGTTTTTCTTTAGGATCACTGTTGGAAGAGATTGAAGTGTAGTAATTGATATGATAGGTTCTGACCAATTCTAGAAGATGTCTTATTAACATCTTGTAATAGACAACCTCCTTTCTCCTTAGCTTTTTGTTCCTTCATCTTTATCAATGTCTGAGCCATTGCTATAGTGACATCCTCATCATCAAAGACTATTGTTGTTGTAGGAGGAGTCCTTGGTTCAGCAGTACTAATAGTTACACCAGCAGTACTAACTGGTGCACTAACAGTACTAACTCCAGTTGCAGCAGCATCAACTGTCTCCTCTTCAACATTTTCCATATAATCATCAAGCTCTTCAAAATCCTTATCTTTGAACATTGGCTTTAACTTGTCACTTCTCCTCCCCTATTTGGATGCATCCTCCTCATCCAAACCATCATCAGAAGAAGTCTCAACTTGTCTGTATTTCCTCCTTCTTGGGTGTGAGATGCTTGACTTCCTTTTTCTTTCCAATTTCTTGACTCTTCTCTTTAGGTTGAGGATCTCCACAGCTTGAGCATCCTTTTCTTTCTCCAAGTCAAGCACCTGTTTTGACAGTTTTGTACACAGAGTAATCAATTCATCTAGTTTCATTCTACCCTCATCACTTCTAGGTGTGTAACCTCCTGGGAGAGGTGAATCATGAGGTGTAGATGGTACATTATCCGTTAATTCAAATGTGTGTTCCATCCTGCCCTCCCCACTTCTAGATGTGATACCTTCTGAGAGAGGTGGTTCATTGGGCTATTCAGTTAGTCTCTCAGACCTAGTCTGAGCAGGAGTACCCTATGGTTTCTTGGCGCCTAAGACTGCCACCTGTATCTATTCCCTGAGGAATGTCAACATTAGGCATTGCTATGGTCTGGGTCCTAATTATGTTATCACTGTCCTATGCTGCATCTAAGCTAGCAATAGTAGTGATAACCTTTGCCTACACTGGTCACCCACCTCCCTTATATGGACAGCCTTTTTTTACAAAAATCTGCTCATGGTCTACCAGGCACACTAGTCTGAGGTACTTAGTGTCCTTTTTGGTTCTCCTATGTTTTTTAGTCTTTCTTTTTCTTTGATAAGTAGTTGGAGATGGGAGAATTTGCTCAATGTGAGCTTTATGAAAAACAATTTGAGATACTGCAGTTTGGTGTGCTTCAGTTTGGGGTGCTATAGTTGGAGATGTTTCAATGTGAAGTAATGCAATTTGAGGTTCTGAGACATTTGGTTGTGAGGTGAGCGAGTAGAGGGTGACTGCCCTGTGATGGGTTATGGGGTTCAGGGTGTTACTGCTAAACCTTCACCCTCAGGTGCTTGGGTTTGCACCAAATAGAGGCAAATAGTAGAGTAAATGGTTTCCTGAAAAACAAATTGACACTTGTTCTTTGCCATTATTTGAGGGGAAAACCTTTTTAGTATGCATGGGTGTCACATATGTACTCATTAAAAGGTTCTGGAAATTATTTAAGACTTAATTATTCAAAAAGAGTGTAAACATTCCTTAAATACATTTAAAAATTCTTTGAATTCCAAGTTCCCTTAACATTCCATTAAAACATTACATTTTGAAAAATTAAATTTTTTGACCACCTTGCCAAACATATTAACCTGATGAAGCAAAATTAGTTGAAAACTCATTCATGCAGTTATGATTTTGAAACTTATGCAATGAAGGATGGTATTTATTAGGACATTTTCCATTATGGAATAAAGGGGGAAGAATGAACCTTTTTGAAAGGTAACTTCTTTGTTTGAAAGTTGTTCATTATCCCAACTCAATGCAAGGTTCTCAAAAAATTTCATATTTATGAGGCAATCCTTCATTCATTAAGAGAAGATCACTTCTCAATGATGGATGATTTCTGATATAACCACAGACCTTTGCTTCAGACAATAGCATGTATTTGCTTTACAAAATTGATATTTTAGAAGTAGCAGTGTTTCCAAAACTGTTCAATATTAAGAAGACATAGATATGTCAGGGACTTATACGTGAGAGAATAGTTTATTGACATGTAGAAGAGGAACTGTCTACTATCTAATGAAAACTCTGATTTTGTTCATCACTCTTTTCAAACAGGGGGGCTACCATATTGTGTTGCATCGACCAAATTTTCAATCAGCCATTTATGAGTGATTGATGAACAAAGATTCTGGGTTTTTTAAGATCGTTGATCTAGAGTATGAGGGTTTGTAAAAAGTTTAATTGAGATATTATAAAGAGACACATAGGGTTTTGATTGACTCCGACTTATAAGCCTTGATTCTTTTAAGAGGGAAGAAATCTTAATATAGAAAAAGAATATCAAGGAATTTTCCAAATCTTAGCGACCCCTATGTGCAAGTTCCGTTAAGTTGGGCGGATATATATCTCAACGGTTATAATTAATTAATGGTGAAAATAGGTTTATGCCTCTACAGTAGCTTGTACCGGTAACAAGCAGCACCCCTTAGTTTAGGCTAGCAAGTACTAAGTTTGTGCTATAGCAGCTTAACAAAACTTTTGTACTTATAGTTTTTGGCAAACTACCAGCCATCAACGGATTTAAGAATTCTTTACCAGTTGCTGTTTGCCCTGGAATATCCAATTCTTTCTTGTCTATTAGACATGGTGAATTGACGACCACTTGTTATGTGGATCTCTGTCAAACCAAATCTGTGAAACAACAGCAGTTACTTAACAAAGTCACCAGAATTCTCACTAAATCAGCGTAACATCATTAATCAAATAACCTTAGAAGCTCTAAACCTACAAAATGTTAAGTTCCAAAACATTAGAGAAGAATCACAATCTAAAACATGTTCTCGCCATATTACTTAACAATAACTGACAGTATTAACATTTAAGCTTAGCAATACTAAGTATCAGTTACCAATATTAATCCATTTTCATCACTTGGCAGCTCTTGCACTCCATTCTAAGTATCCATGTTGTATAATCCTACTGCATTTATACACATAGTTCCATATAGCTTTTCCTCAAACAAAGCTTCTAGCAGCTACAACAATACTCAAGTACACAGTAGCATTAGCTGAACCTAGCAGCACTAACTTTTGTACTAGCAGTACAAAGTTTTACCCAGCTAACCCCAGCAGTTTTATCAAATATGCCCAAAGTAGTATTAAGAAACATGACATCATATTTACCCTTCAATACTAACTCAAAACTCATTTGTGTATAATCCTCTATACCTATACACAAATAACCTCCCCTTAATCCATGCTTCAGGGATTAAGCATACCAATGCTTGCAATAAAAAAACTAAAAAAAAACCTAGTTACATCAAAGGCTTTAGCAAGAAGATCTGCAACATTGTAGTCTGTATATATCTTAACCATTTCAATCAACTTTTTCTCATAGGAATCTCTAATGAAATGATGCCTTATTTCTATATGCTTTGTTTTAGAAATGGTTAGTAGATAGGAATTCTTGCAACATACAAATGGCACTCTTCATTATCAACATGAATCTTTTATCTGTATTTATAAAGTTGTATCCATAATCTAACATCTAATTTTGGATCCAAAGCACTTGACTACAGCAGTGAGAAGCAGCAATATATTCAGCTTCAGTAGTTGAATTAGCCACCACAGTCTGCTTTTTACATTGCCAAGAGATTAACCTTGAACCAAGAAATTGACAACCTCCTGTTGTGGATTTCCTGTCCAAACTGGCACCTGCATAGTCACTGTCTGAAAAAGCTTCCAATATAAGAGGAGAGTCCTTAGGATACCAAAGGCCCAATTTGGGTCGACCTTTTAGGTATCTAAAGATCCTCTTTTATTTGCAATTCAAGTGGGAGGAGGAAAACTTTTGGTTGCTACTTGAAATATTTGAGGCTATGCACAACACTGAGAAATTAACTAATCTGGTATTAAAGGTGTAAGATACATCAAATTACCAATCATTGACCTGTTATAATATGGATATTCAAATTCCACTCACCAATCTTCATCTTTTGTCAAAGCCTTGTTGGTTTCCATAAGAGTACTGGCTGTCCTTATACTAGAAAAATCAAATTTCTTCAAGATTTCACCAACATACTTATCTTGACTAATGAAGATCCCATCCTCTTTCTGCTTGACTTGTAAACCCAAGAAGAAAGTGAGCTCTCCTATTGAACTCATCTGGAACCTTTTGTGTATTATTTTGCTCCTCAAATTCTGTACACAAGAACTTTTTAGTAATGAACAAAGATGATGTCAATCTTACATATACTTATACTAATATAGATATCACCCTTGACTCTCTTTATGAATCAAAAGTCTTGTCATTTGTCCTCTGAAGAATCCATTGTTCAGCAGAGAGATAGGTAGGGGAGAAGAAAAGAAAGAGTATCATACACAACACTTCTAGGAGCTTGGTTGTTAGCCAATTTTAGGGCTTTTTACCCATGTAAATTTTTTCTAGAAATTTTGGATCCACAAAACCTGGAGGTTGGCTAACATATACCTCCTCTTCAATAGTACCATAGAGAAAGGCACTTTTAACATCCATCTGGTACACAAGAAAATAATTCATGTTGATTGCATAGGCTATAAAAATAAACCTGATTAGCTTCAATCCTAGCAAACAGGAGCAAAATTAAAACCTCATCATAAATCAATGCCTTCTTTCGTATTTGTATTCCTTGCGCTACTAGTCTGGCTTTATTTCTGACTACTATACCCTGTTCATCTTTCTTATTTCTATACACCCACTTTTTACCAATAGCCACTTCTTGCCAAATAAGGTGGTCAACTAGTGTCCCCAACCTTCTGAATTTCTTGAATTGAAGGCAGCTCTTCTTAGCATTGCTTCAACATCTATGCTTTCATCATCAAGGGCTTTGAAGCTATTTTTGTGGGTTAATGCCTAGAGAAGGAAACATGCAAAAATAATCAATTCTGGAAATCTTTATGATTTGTCCTTCTCTGATTTTTGGATGTAGCTAATCATTTAGCATGCTTCTCCAGGAACTCTTTCTTTGTCATGCCCCTTGTTTGGTACTGGCTGATCTTGGATCTCTAAAATTATCTGATCTTTAGGATATGAAACAGAGTGTACTCTAGCTTGAGGGAAATAGGATGATAACTGTTTGGAAGATTCCATGTTTGTTGAAATCAGCCTCTGGCACCCATAACTTGATCAGCATAAAGGAGAATTATAAGTGTCTTCTAAATCTTCCATATTCATAAGACACTGCAAAAAAAATGCTCTAGTATTTTAAACTTCAAAATAATCCTCCAAACATCAGGGACTGATGAGAGGATCATATGGAAGGGATCCACCAAGAGGAATCAAATGATGTCCAACATCATTATATAGTTTTGATGCCTAGCAGCATTTAACCCTGCGTGTGCTAACAGTATTTAAAACTGTTAGTCCGTGCAGGCTTTAGTAGCTTACCCCTGAAATGATTTTGCCTGTTACATTATGCTTCAAATTCTTTTCTAACAGCATCTGATTTCTTTGTAGCCTCCTTCTCTTGATCCATCATTTATCAAGACATCATTCTTCAAGCATTGTTTCAATCTCACTTGCTGGTTTTTTTGTATAGGCGGATTCACCAAGCAGATCATCAGCTATTAACATTTATCATCTGGGCTCTTGCCCAGCTTGAAGGATGATAGAAGACCATAATAGGAACACAACCATATTGTTGAGTAGGACCATATTCTTTTCTTCAAGATTTCCCGTCAGCATCAAACACTTGCTTCAAAAACATGTTTTACCCAATTAGCTTCTTGTAGACATGCATTTTTGTTAGTTTGATTCCCTACAATAACTGGTTGATAAGTCATAGAATTTGTTAATGAATCAATGTCAAAAAGCCAGTTAGGTCCTTGTCTTACAACATTTGGTTTATTTTCATGAAAGTTTACATGCAGATTCTCTTCAACTTTTAGTTTGAGGGAAATTAAATTATTCTGGAATGAAAGCTTTGTTTATTTACAGAGAGTACCCCACTAAAAACCCTTATTCAGCCTTTCCCAATAAAAATTGTCCTAAGGGTCGTTTAGGGTATTAGGAATTAGTAACAGGCATTCACAAAAGGTCTCACGAAACTTATGGTTGGTGATCTGCCAATTATATGTTCATAGGGTATCTTGTTATGAGGCTTGGTCACTATAACCCTATTCAGAACATAACAAGCAGTATTAAAATGCTTCCAGCCAAAAAATACAAGTAGGTAGAAAGCGAAGTAAGTGTCTGCTAGCATAGTCCTAGCAGCCTCAATCAGAGTCATGTTCTTTCTCTCAGCAATTCCATTTTGTTGTAGAGTTCTAGCAACACTATATTCCCTTTTTATCCCTTTTAATCCGCAGAATTCATTCATTTCCCTGTTTTTGAATTCTGTCCCATTATCACACCTAATTACTTTAACCTTATGGTTTAATTGGTTTTCTATTTCTGTTATGAATCTCTTAAGAATCCCACTAGTCTCATCCTTAGAGGCTAAGAAGAAAACCCAGCTAAACCTGCTAAAGTCATCAGTCACTACAAGGCAATATGTCTTATGGTTGATACTCCTAACAGTAGGGGGGGGGTTTTTGGGGGGGGGGGGTTTGGACCAAAATAAGTCCATATGCCAACAAGTTCATGGTTTGTAAAGGTGGCTCGATAGAGCTCACAAGTTTGGGCCTACCTTTACCAAAGAGGCTTTGCTAATGTTTGTTGGAGAATATTGCGATATTTAATCTATACATTCTCTTTCGTGTTTTGGTGATGACAAACATGCAACTTATAACACATAACGTAAAGTGCTTAAGTTACTCGTAATCACTAATCATCAATTCGTCAACATTTTTCGATGTCTTAAGTTTTCTTCAACAATAAATTTAAGTTCGCACCCGACGTTGTAAAATCACTAAAGGTATGAACAAAACTAACTTTAATTTGTTGAATGGATCAAAGAAATTTTGTTTAAAACCTTACATTTATAAATGGCCAAACATTTTTAAAATATATACACAAAAACATTTTTTGTATTTATAAGAAATGTTTTTATTCAAAATTAAATATTTTAATTCAAATTTTCACACCTAAAACGGCTAGAAAAAAGTCCAGGTAAACACCTCCCCCTGAAATAGAGGACAAAAAGCAGGTAAAAATGATTAATGAAAAATTATTCGTAAACAAATAATTAGTAGTAAATTTTTATTTCAAAAATTTAATCACTTAAAGGTATAAATAAATAAATACTTAATGCATTTTATGATCAAAGAAATCTTTATTTAACCTCGCATATTTTATAAAAATGTCACAAACATTTTTATAACTTTTACAAAACATTTTTAGATTTAAAAAAAATGTTTTATTCAAAATAAATATTTTGAATTTAAATTTTCTACCTAAAAACGGCTAGAAATGTTTCAGAAAACACCTCCCCCAGAAAAGAGAAAAAAGGGAGCGTCTGGGCTGGGCGACCCCTTAATTATAAGGGCGGTCCCCTTAATTATTAAGGGGGCTGGCACCCTAATTAAGGGGACCGCCCAGACAAAAAGGCAACTCAGTTTGCTTATAAATACTGGACTATTCCCCACTGATTTTCTTACCTTTTGCACATACTTTCTTTCTGTTCTAAATCAGTTTATACCCTCTTTTCATTCATTTGATCATTTAATCATAAAGCTTTGTTTCCAAGTGATCCAAGCTTTGATTTTCAAGTGCAAGAGAATAATACTTCCGACCATCAAGTGAAGAAGTATTATAGCTTAGTGTGTGTCCTTGCAGTTAGTGCATTCCGTGACATGTCCTTACATTCACAATGTAATAGATCGAGTCTATGTATAGATCATGGCGAGAGCATGGTGTGTATAGTGTTAGATTCTGGTGATCATAGGAAGTATAGTTAGATGGGGTGATCTTAGTAAGTAGTGTTTGATTGGTGTGATCGTAATAGTGTCTAAGTGAAGTTGTAAAGTGAAGTGAAGTCGTGAAGTGAAAGTGAATTCGTGAAGTGAAGTGAAGTATGTTGGGTACGAAAAGATGTGAACATGTCGTGAAGTAGTGTGTTAGTTGTGATTAGATTGGTTCGAGCATGATTTAGAAACTCGACATTTGGCTTAGTGTCAGAAATCGGTGTAAGCTTAGTTGTGTTTGGTTTTCTCACCTAAAGGGGAGCTTGTTGACTTGTGATAGTAAACGCCCTCACGAGTTGGGAACTCGGGAGTGGAGTAATGGGCGAAGAGGTTGCTTCGTTGGACCGAACACACTATAAATCATCGCTCTAGTTTGCACATTCTTTTACTTTTTTCGCTTAACCAATCTTATTTACCTTATCGCCTTACATTATATTTGCATTAGATCTAATAGTGTGTTGATTTTGCTTAAATTGTTTGGATGATGATTGAGTCATAGATAGAAGTTAACATTGGATTGATCTTATATTGAGCTATGACCCTGTTCTAATGGATATTGATGTATTATCCACACTTATCATATTGCATCTAACTATGATGGAATAATTTTGATAACGAAATATTTTAAGTGTTTTAAATGAAAAACGTTCACCCTCCCCCCCCCCCCCCTCTATGATTTTCACAATTTGGTAACAGAGCCACGGTCCGCCTTCTAAAAATTTACAAAACAAATGGTTTTTAAAAATTGAAATGTCGTATGTAATCAATTAACCATGAAGGGGGATTATATATGAAAGTTGTTTTGTTTGCTTAAAAACCTTGTAATAGTTTTGTTGGTATAAATCACTAAATAAACAAACTCGACGAGGTAAAAAAAATGATGCATATAATAAGTTTATATGTCGGATATCATTTCAGAAAGTTATAAACACCTTTTTGCAAGTCCAGCTTTACTATTTTGTACAAAAAATGGCAAATTTGAGTGCAATGGCCGGGCCCCCCTTTATATTTAAGGACCACCTTGTCTGATTCACAGTTTTTCAGAAAACTTTAAAAATTCATATAAAATCAACCGTAAGTCTGTAGAAGTCGTGCCACCCGTCATTTTCGAAGATATTGATCTACTTTCAAATAAAAAACTTTTCAAGTATTTATTTTAAACTTAAGTTCGTCATAGAAAGGCAGAATACTGCTTATTGTCCAATAACAGTTTGAGTCTCGTTTTAACTAATACTTGTATCTCATCTTTATTCCTTTCGGTGTCAATCATTTCTATCAGTCTATCCATTAAAAAAATGGTGTAATTAAACTTTCAAAATATTAAATTGGTTAATTTTGAAATGGGAGGAACTAATTTGTTTTCAAATGAAACCGGATCTATGTATGACATTGTTGTATCTAATACACAAAACAACGACAACATTTATGTGATTATGCTATAATTGATATTGCATGTCATAAGTTTGTTAGTAGAAATTAATTAAATGAATCGTTGCTATTTGTAATTAAGCTAATTGAATGTCTAAGCACATGTGTCATGTACACATTTCGTTTGTAGCTAGTTTTCCGAATTATGGCTAACTAGAACTTATGCTAGATTTCTTGCATTAAGATTGCGAAATTGTTCTTGCATTGCATATAGGAAAAGATCACTTGTTTGCAAATGTTACATCAACATCTTGTAAACCTTATTAAACCATAATAACTTGAACTTTAGGTCATCATTTTAAATATCAACACACTTACAAATAGTAACCTATGGATTAATGAAACACAAAACTATTAAAATATTTATTATTTTCTTTTAAATAGTGCGTTTGTGAGGTCAAGACAAGATCTCGATTCTATATCGATTCATTATTCAAATTATGATTGATATATTTATCGAATCTAATTGACAAGTTTTTGAGTATGGACATGAAATCAGATTCTTATTTGTTTAGTTTCAAGATTATATCAAATTATAACAAAAGATATTATCTTGGATCTACATACTCAGTCACACTTCGAATTGATATGAAGAATAAATACATCATTTTTTCCTAGATGAAAAAATATGCATCGAATTTATAACCCACACTTGTGTGATGAATGCCATAATTGATCTGACTGTGTCCCAATGGTTGTGTTCCAAATATATATTAATATGTTTTATACGTGCATAAAATACACAATGAAGTAGGATTGACGACTTGGATGTTTCGTCCGAAATATTCAAGCAATTCACATTGCAATGCAATTGGTAAATGTGTCATTTCCGAAAAAACTAAACATGAGCAAACTAACAAATAATGTTAACTTAGGCTCTACAACATAAAAGCACCAACTCAAGCTGAAAAAAATCACTTTTAACTAAATTCTCAAATAAGAATAATATTCTTGTTTATTCACCTAGGATAACATAATGTTTGGGAAACATTATGTTTAAAGATTTTATGGACTTATCGTATTAAACGCTTGATAAATGATAATATATATCCTATGCATTTTATTTTCTTCGTAACATAAATAGTTGTGTTACAAGAAATTACACTACATATAATTTGAAAAATATAAGTTATTAGAATTGAAAAATAACCTATCAAAATATGTGTCAATGCATAAACAAGTAAAACATACATTTCTCAAATAACTTTATTTAATTATGATATACAACATTGATAAGAATAATAATTTTAGAAAAGCATATTTTGATTAAAACATAAAAACTCTTCTTTCCATTATTTATCATTAAAGAATCACAAACTTAATTAAGATAAATAATATTGATGAGATTCATTTCACATGACATGAAATGGAGAATTCTTAAAACACTCTCAATATAAAAATTTGTCATTGTCACAAATAAGCACATCTTTTTGGCTTTTGAAAAACCAAACACGTTAAATTATCGCGTGTGACAAATACAACACATGTACGATTGACTAAATATAAGACATCCATTAAATCAAGCAATATGTAATCGAAACCAAACAACCTATAGATCTTGAACAAAAAGATAAAACATCCCCCTTCTTACCTTATCTTACTACAATTCCACACTCATGATTATGGATTATCGAACCGAATTAAGCAAGTTTAGTTTAGTCATGTTAGGACCGTCAATGAAAAAGATAATACAAATTTTTATCTTTGCAACACTTTAATAAGGAAAATATAAAAATTCTATTTGTCTAACAATAGAATGACTACAGGAGAATATATATGCACTAGAAATTAAATTTTGACCTAAACGTTTGAATTGCTTCCAAGAATGAAGTTGGGTTCGGTGTATAACCCGTAAAAATGGTCGTGTTTAGCCTGAATTGAGCACCACTAGTGATAGTCTCATATTCATTCTCTAATTTGATTAAATGACACTTTCTAAATATGCCTAATGATAGTCTACATCGATAGACTTTGTATCTCATTAGGAGGTACATACTAAGTCAAACGTAGAAATTATTAGGCTTCCCTAGTCAATCTAGACACAATGCACCTCACATATGTGCTTTAATATTTCAAGATGATTACTTGTTCGCATGTAATGCAATTATATGTCCTCATAATCTTGATGCTCAACGTTTAATTGCTTAGATATTAAATGCATGTCCACTATAAAACATTTGTCTTCTCACATTTAGATAAAATATTTTCTTAGTTTATCTCAATAACACATCTCCTAAATGCTAAATACAAACATGTTTTACATGACGATCACAGTTAAAATTATCATGTTTTGGTATGCATCATTTTACAATGATTCTAAGCGTGTTCAATTGAACACCTACACTATATTAACTTAATATATGACAATTAACGTTTAAATGCCATAGAGTCTTACACATTAATCTCGTTGATTATTGTGTTGACGTATGCTTAGATAAACTTATATGCCTGTATCTATATGTATTATGCATCTAGGTGTATATTTTCTCACAACTAGAATATTTTCTCTTTCTTTCGCTGTCCGTGTCACAAATCTAAAAAGTTTTAAAAGAAGCGTAAAATGTGGTCTTATATCTCCTAGAGTCTTCACCCACAACATATCCATTAATCATCATCTCGTCTCCTCCAAATAATCCACTCTTTCGTCGAAGGAAAAATTAGATACATATCGAACACTCATCCAAGTAGGGTTTGACAACTTTAAATATTTCAACTAAAATATTCAAGTATCTTAAACTTGCATCGCATAACGTTAAAGGACAAATCCGCAAAATTCATATTCAAGCCCTTTAACAACATATTGTTTAAAATGCACGTCCTAAAGCTAAAAGCTTACATCACCCTCGTAATGACAAAGGTCTTACGAGTTTTCTTACATAAGGTTGTGATTCCTAGCCCATCTTTAAACATACACACCTTAAGACAAAGTACTTCACTTACGTTAGTCCTTTCCATCCCTTTAGGAAATGATCACGATGGGTTATCGTTTGCTCACCTCAATACACAATGAGGATCGAACATTACCCTCGATCTTAGGAATAGAAATCTCATCATAAATTCATCCGTCATTTTTCTCGCGACAAGTCCAAAAGGAATATCTTCAATCGAAAAATGTTAATCCCAAACTTTGATCGATTCCTCTTAGCTAATCAAAGGTTAAATTACCTTGGATAAATCCAAAAGTAACTTGTTTGTAGAAAACTTGTATGTATACTAAAGTGTAGCGGAATCTACATCTTACGATTAGAAGTATTAATGAATATAAACATTAATATGTGAATGAACACAGATATGAACCAAACCTCCAATATTATTAGATCAATATATATGAGTAATCCCCTTCACCAGTAACTGAGGGTTTACAACCTGAAGCCTTTATCGACTTTACAACATGAAAACATGTTATATCAACTAAAGCCCATGAAGCCTTCCTTTTATAGACCAAAGGAGTTCCTACAAGGCTTACATAACGTTCCACAGATATCATGATGATTTTTAAAAAAAACATAAATCTTCATAAACAAATACATATTACAAAACTAAACTCAATACTTATCTTTGTAAGTATTCTTGTTCTCCAGACAATCCTTATCTCTTTACTCGTCTTTATCCTTCTGACAGTAGTAATTCTTCTAGCAGTTGTAATCCAGCACATAAACATTTCTTACCAGCCCAGTACTAAGCAATAAAAAAAAAGTTAAAAAAAAAAAAAAAAAAAAAAACCCCGTCTAAGAATCACTTGAAGTCTTAAGTCCTAACGTACCCCTCCCCTAAACTTGTTGTTCATCATATGAATCTTCAAGTTTCTTTATTAAAAGTCCCTTCACCCACTATCAAGGAAGATGCTTCAAACCTTTATGTTGACCCTGTTGCTAGCTTTACCCATAAGTTTGAGTAGTTGATTAAGCAACACCATTCCCAATAATCAGCTTGAAGTTTCTTGTTGAGCATATTTGTGATTGTTATTGGTGTAAGAGGATATCTTTTCTCAACCAACATAAAGATATGTACATTTCCAAACCTTACAAAGTGCACTCCACAGGAATCAAACAACTTCTAAACAGTCACTTTGTATCCTTGTAGATTTCTCCATACATCACTTTTTATGTCTGGTTCAAACATGACTTTTAAATCACCCCACAACACTCTTTCATGTTCATCTTCAGGCCTTGTATCACCATGCTTTGTTTTGACCAACTTCCAGAGAGTCTGCAAGTCTTCTCTGTCAATACCCTGAAGCATCCTAATCATAGAAGAATATCTCTTGAAACTTCCATCAGCTCTTATCAATTGATAATGTCCCATTATTCCTTCTCTAATAAGCTTGTATTCAACAATCACTGGAGGTTTGGTAGCAAGTGGTATAGCATCAATTGCTATATCATCATCTTTGACTGTCACCATATGCTTTTTCAGCTCAGCTTCATTATCTACTTCAACTTCTTCATTCTCATCAGTCTTTTGCTTCTTAGACTTATCAGATTCTAGTTTATCCCCTACTCTCTTTGCACTACTATTTTGTACAATTTTTTTGTCTACTCTAGAACTGCTTTAATCTCTTCCTTTCCACTGATTCCTTGAGCAATCTAAATTCATAAGCCAAAAAAGAATTTACTCTCTTCATTTTCCCCCTTGTCAAACAGCTTTTGGATTTCATCATAGCTTCTGCCCTTTAGCTGATTGTGTTTATATCCACCCATGTGCTTAAGATAGATAGACATTTGATTTCTCTTTTGTGCCTTGGTAAGGAGTCTAATTTCTCTTTTCTTGTGCTTCTTAATGCCCGCAAAATGTTTTCTCTCTTCTCCATGAATTCCATACATAGTTTTGCCTTCTCCTCATCTGTCAACTCCTCTTGCTCTCTTGTTTGGAGTCTCTCAGCCAGCAATCTATCATCCTCCATCATAGCTTGTGTATTTTTTGCACCCCCCCCCCCCCCCATGAAATTCCAATCAAATCTATGTTGGCTTTCTTCTTCCTTTTCCTTGCATCTTCCATGCTTCTATAAGTTCACTTGCCACTGAGCTTCAAGATTTCTTGCCATTTCCTTCATCAAGAGCCACTGATCTTTATTTTCAAAAGTACTTCAGGCTCAATCATTATTGCTTTGCCTTTGTATTTAGTCTTTGAAGGTTATGATGCTTGTGGATATGATGTTGTTGTTCTGAATTCACTTGGCTCTTGAACTACAACCCTCTAGCCTTGGGTCTTGTAGTTGTTGTTGTTGTTAGCAGCATATAACACCTTTTAGGTTTAAGCATTCTTTGATTCAATAAGATTTTGAGCCAAAGTTAATTCATCAATAGCTGTTGTAACTCCTTTAACCAACAGTAGTAACTAGAATTGAAAGGGGCAAACACTATCTTCAAACACTAGTACTAACCTCTCTTTCAATCAACTTTGCACCTATATTCTTTTTCTCACCAACTGCCATATCCACAATCACCTCATCACCATGAAGATCATCTGTATCAAACATTTCTGCATTATCTGACCTCCTATGGGTTTCATTAACTAAAGAAACTTCAGCATCATTGACAATGTCTTTAAAACTCCTCCCCTATTTGGATGCATCTTCCTGAGCACCCAAACAATCTTTATCCTCATAGGATTCAACCCTTCTAGATTCACACCACTTCCTTAACTTTTTAACCTTATAGTTCTTGCTTCTTTTTTCTTTCCTAACTTTTGGACCCTCTTCCTTAAACCATCATCTCCTTTGCTTGAGCAACTCTTTGCCTTCTCTAAATCAAGACCTGTTTTATAATTGGTACACACAAAATCATCATTATGTTTAGTTTGCATTTCTATCCTCACCACTGAGAAGTGGATCATTGGAAGGTATAGGAACACTATCATCATGGTGTGTCTCATCTAGAGGAACTTTAGTTTCCTTCTTCTATTTCCTGCCAGACTGTTTCTTCTGAGGTCTAGAGGATGATAGTTGAGTAGTAATGGGTGTTTGTTGAGAATCAGTAGGAAGCCTGATCACACCTCTTCATGATACTTTGGACCACATTGTGCAAACAGAGGTGATCTCTCCCAGAAAAGTCTTTTCCTTCTCTCATCATATTGGCAAAAAACTTTTCCTTTGTGATGAAGGGGTTTAACAAAAATCTTTTTGTGATGATGACCATACCCAAAGCTATTGATTGAATAAAAACGTGTATAAATCGTAGCTATCAAAAATTTGACCCTCCCTCTAAGGTGCTTTACCATAGCAATCCAAAAATAATACTTAGACAAATTACAAACTTTGGATTGTGGCCAAACATATGATTGCCAAAGCATTGTGTTGTCTGAATTCGTTCCATGCAGTGGTCTTGGCACTTAGGCATTGCGTAACGGTAATGAATCAGAACTTCCATTATGGAGAAAAGAAGCTTTATAAAATGTAAGCTTTTAGAAGGTTTCATACTCATCCTTGCCAGCTCTTCAAAGATAGTAGCAGTCGGGAAACAATCAATACCACCTGCATCGTCTAAGTGAAGATCACTTCTAATGCTTGTCTCCATGATGATCACCTTCTTCTTATCAACTAGGGCTTGTAACTGACGTTCACCATTAATCATTTTTTGCCTTGCTGTTGCCCAGAACCGTTCATGCAAAGATGGTAATATAGTAGAATGACAGTTTAAAGCATATATGATTTGATTAGCATTTAAGAAAATCATAATTTCCTGAAATCCCTTTTACTTTCAGCAGTTTTTTTTTCCAAGAACGCGATCATGTTGTGGGTTTCAGCAAATTGTAAGGTCGACATTGTGAAGGGTTTTGATGATTAATGATGAAATTAAGTTAGGGTTTATGATTAGAGAGTGTTTTAATGATTGAAATCGAGTAAAGAATCGAATGAAACCCTAAATTAAAGTATTTATAAAATCACCCTCAACAGCATTAACTTAAACTGGCAGCACTAAATTATGCCTAACAGCAGTAACTTAAACTGACAGCTCCATTGGTAATGGCCTAGACAGCATTAAGTAACACCATCCAGCAGTAACTACAACAGCATCAACATACGCTTAGCAGCAATTAATGTATACCACCAGTAGAAAACTTAATGCTTAGGCAGCATTTAAAGTTATATTACAAGTATTTACCTAATGGCTAACAGCATTCAGAGTGACACCAGTCATTAACATTATTTATCAAATTCTAAAAAGGACTTTCATCATCAATTAGTTTTTCTCACATGCTCTCTTTCTGTTTTTATGCTCACAATATCTCTCAATTCTTTTTGCTCACAAAATAACTCTTTTCTGTTTTTATTCACACATCTCTCTTTCTGTTTTTCAACTTATAATTTCTCTCTTTTCTTTTCCTCCCTATTTCACACAGTTTTGTATAATTTTCCATCAATTCCAATAATTTCCTATTGTCCTCCCCACTTCCAAATGTGTAACCTCTTGAGAGAGGTGGATCATTGGACATTTAGATGTAGTCCTCAGCCTAGTTTTGAGCATCTACCAGCCCCCCAATATGGTATCTTGGCACTTGGGACCACTACCTGAACCAATTCCCTAAGGACTTGATCCATTAAGTGTTGCCATAGATTGGGTCTTATAGATGTTACCACTGTCCTGCTCTGCTTCTAAGCTAGAAGCAGTAGTGGCAGCCCTTTCCATTCTGTCACCCAACTCCTTATGGACAGCCTCATCACCAACCTTTTTTAGGGGGACCACTAGACTAAGGTATCTTGGTGTCCCGACCTCTTTTGACATGCCTAGATGTTTTTGATTCTTTTTAACACACTTTTGATATTACATATCCTTCCATCCATGCTTTGAGTGTATATTGGCATAAAGTAGCCTCCCTCAGACAATGCTTCAAAGTTAAGAATCTGGCTCAACCAGTTATAACTTTGGTCTCTTATGACATCCCAAACAGTACTAACATTGCTTAACAGAACTAACATTTGCACTGCAGGTACTAATATTTCCCTGCCCTAGCAATATTAAGAGATATATAACAGTATTAACTCTGTCTTCAATAATTATACAACAACATGCCTCTATTCATCACAAGCACACTAGAAAAGACTAGATAGACATGTGAGAATTCATGAGGATCCATATTTATGCATAACCCATGAATAAAAGTTAAAAACTGTTATCCAAAAACATTAACTTCCTCTCAAACAATACTTCAGAGGTGAAGCATTCAACATCAGGTATTCAATATGCTTAACCTGCAGGTGTTAGTCCATAGCCAAAAATACACAATCCAAAGTATTTTCTTCTTGACAGTATTAAGTATGACCAACAGTTTTAACAAGCAGTCTTAAGTATAACTAGCAGTACTAATTATACTTAGCAGTACTAATTGACAAGACTAACAGTACTAATCCTTTACAAAACTTTTACAAAGACATAAAGAGATGTAGACATTAAGGATTAAGCATTCCAATACTTGAGACCAAGTAACCTAAAACCTCAAAGCACAAAAACCTTTTTGTAAGAAGATCTGCAACATTATGATCAATATAAATTTTAACCATTTGAATTAACTTTTTAGCATCATAATCTCTGATAAAATGATGCTAAATATCTCTATATGTTCTTGTTTTAGAATGTTGAACAGGACTTTCAATAATGCATTAGTACTGTTATGTCAAAATTACATGACAATTATCATAGAAATTATACCAAATCCCCAGCAATTATTTTGAATCCAAGTACTATGAACCACAACATCTAAGGCAACATCCACATATTCAGCTTCAGTTATAGATGTGGCAACCACAGTTTTTGCTTCTTACACTGCCATGATATCAACCTATTTTGCCAAAAACGATTGACAACCTCCAGTGGTAGACTTCCTATCGTGAGTTGCTCCAGCATAGTCCCCACATTAGTATACAAGCAACTAGTTTCAAATTGAGAATCCTAGAACTAACCCCCTAAAGGCCCTAAAGTTGGTTTGCCTTTAAATATCTAAAAAATACTCTTTAACACAGCTAAAAGATGTGATGTATTTAAGGTAACTTAGAATCTGACACATGCACAATACTGCAAACATGATATTTTGTCGAGATGCTGGTAAGAGACATCCAGGATCCAATCATAGATCATAAAGAGTACATCAACATCATTAGCATCTCCATCTTTGACCAAAGGCTTTTCCAAATCAACTGGAGTAGAAGCAGACTTCACATCAGTGTAGTTGAATTTCTTCAAAATCTCATCTACATATTAACCGGCGATAAATAATTCCATCTTCCTTCTACAATACTTTGTAATCCTTAAAAAGAAAGCAAGTTCTCCTATAAACATATCTGAACTTATCCTCATAAGCTTCATCAAATCCAGTACAGACAGTTCCTTGTTGGTAGAGCCAAAGATAATGTCATCAACATAGACCTGTACAAGCAAAATATATCCTTTTTGCTTCTTAAGAAACAATGTCTAATCTATTTTCCCTCTTTTAAACCCATTGCCCAATAGATAGTTATCCAAGGTTTCATACCATGCTCTTGGTACTTGATGCAACCCATAAAGTGCCTTGACCACCTTTACACTTTTTTCTGGATTGTCAGGATCTTTAAATCCTGGTGGTTGAGTAACATAAACCTCTTCCTCAATAGTTCCATATAAGAATGCACTCTTCACATCCATTTGATATACCAGAAAACCCATAAAAGAAGCATAGGCTAAAAACAATCTTATTGCCTCAATTCTTGCCACAGGAGCAAAAACTTCTTCATAGTCTATACCTTCTTCTTGTCTATGACCCTGTGCAACCAACCTTGCTTTATTCCTAATCACAATCCCTCTTTCATCTTTCTTGTTTCTAAAGACCTATTTTGTTCCAATGGCCCTCTTTCCAATAGGCAAATCCACAAGTATCCAAACCTGTTAGAGTTTGAATTGCAGAAGTTCTTCCTGCATTGCATCCACCCAAGATGAATCAGATAGAGCTTTAGCAATGCTTGTGGGTTAAATCTATGATAAGAAATAAGCATATAAACAAGTATTTAGGGTATCATGTGTTTTCTGTTCATATACAACACTAAGAAACCCTTATTCAGAAGTAGGTTTTGTCATTCTTCTTGTCTGAATAGCGAACTTCACATCTCCAATCACATTTGTAATTGGGTGATCTTTATGAATTCTTGTATTAGGAGTGGTTGGAACTGTATAGGAATTAAGGATGTTTCCCAAATATACTTCTGGTTCATCTTCATCACTGAAGAACTCAACATGAGTAGCTTCAAGTGTATGACTAGCTCCCATTTTGAACATATCTTTAGGGCTATCTAGTTTATATGAGCTAGCAGTATTCACTGATGGATCAACAATAT
>BQNB010017932.1:0-45192 GCA_026074375.1 Tanacetum coccineum
CTTCCCAAATTAAAATTTAAAAAAGATCATATGTGTTTAGCATGTGCTATGGCCAAAAGCAAGTAACAATCACATAAACCTAAATCTGAAGACACCAATCAGGAAAAACTATATCTTTTGCACATGGATCTTTATGGGCTATGTGTGTTGCAAGTGTAAATGGGAAAAAGTACATCCTCATCATTATAGATGATTACCTTCGGTTCACATGGGTGAAGTTTTTAGCATCAAAGGATGAAGCTCCTGATTTTATAATCAAGTTTTTTAAAATGATACAAGTTAGATTGAATGCAACTGTCAGGAAGATTCGTACATATAATGGAACTGAGTTTGTTAGTCAAACCCTGCGAGACTACTATGAACAGGTTGGCATCTCTCATGAAACATCGGTTGCACGAACTCCACAACAAAATAGAGTTGTTAAAAGGCAAAACTGTATGCTTGTTGAAGTCGCTCGTACAATGTTAATCTTTGCACAAGCTCCTTTATTTCTATGGGCCGAGGGAATAGCTACCACATGTTACACCCAAAACTGATCCATTATACTAGAAGGTTTAGCCAAGCATGTTAAAGATAAAGCAAGTACAGATAAGAATCACACAACAAGACATATTGAATGATTAAGATAGTCTTACTTGATTAAAACATTTATTTAAGGAAGTACAATAGGGTTTTGAGGCCCTAAAATCGTCCCTAACAGCTGCTAAACGAACTAGGGTTCGTCCCTTTCTTTTACTCTAAAGTTACACACTTAAAACCCTAATTTTGGGTTTGTGTATATAGGAAAATCGATGCGACAGCGTCGCGTTTTAATCGTGATGCCGTCGTGATAAGAATATTCTAGATCTTGGGCTGGATCGTGCGGGCTGACGCCGTTGCGATATCTTGTGACGCCGTTGTGGTAGGATTTGTGACGGCGTCACGTGTAATCTGTGACGCCATCTCCAGCTTATGAGGAGAAATTCTTGAGCAATGTTGGTGTAGGTCCGTAGTCTTGTCCGTTTCTTCTCTAAATGAGCCTAAGTCATGTGTATTTCTTCCAAATGCCTTCCAAATGCAAAATACCTGAAAAGGAACGATTAAGTACCTATTTTAGGCATAAACACACGATTTAAGGGGTTAAACGGCCCCGAAAAAGTGTATAAAATGACACCTCATCACATATTAAGTGATTAGGGATAAATCAACTTCACTTGATTAAACCATGGATTCAAGGCTGATATAATAGGGTCTTGATACCCTAAAAACGGCCTAAAAGCTGCTACACTCAAACTACTAAAGTTAGGGTTCGTCTCCCAAAAGTCGCAACATTTCTGACGCCGTCGCTTCGATGAAGCTTCTAGGGTTTCTTTTGAGGCGGCTACTTTCAGACGTCGTCTTTAGAATCCTAATTCCGTCTCGTATATGATCTGACGCAGTCGCAAGAAATCGCGACGCCGTTTCCACCGTCTGAATGCATATTTCTTCAAGAGATTTGGTGTAGAGTCGTAGTCTTGTCCGTTTCTTCTCCAAATGAGCCCAAGTCACGTGTATTTCTTCCAAAAGCCATCCAAATGCTAAAAACACAAAAACAAACGATTAAGCACATAATCTGAGCATATTTGCATGATTTAGGGGGTTAAATGACCTCGAAAAAGTATATAAAATGACACCTCGTCAAATACCCCTACACTTGGGATTTGCTTATCCTCAAGCAAATGGGTTTTCTACCTAGACAATAGCAGTATCGGGGTCATTTAACTTACTTTTCAAAGATATTTTATGACACAACCTTCTAGACCTTGTAATTAAAAACACATAAGTTATATACTAACACCTCACATAAGTGTTTGGATTCTCTCTTTCTCTCAGGTGTATAATGAATTATAACAGTATAGGAAATGGAAAATTAACATTCATTACATGTCGTAGCATACAAATTACCATAGACTTGGTAAAGGATCAAACCTCCACCGTTAGGCGCAAGTATTAAAAATTACTATCAAAGAGGTCTTTAAGGGTTGTAGGGTGCAGGTGTAAGATAATAATAATGGAAATGGAAACGGATGGGATATATTTAGGGGTGACTTTTTGGGTGAATTTGGGGTGAAGTGGTGAGTTAATTATCTTATAAGAATACATGTTGATTGGGTTGCTAAGCCAAAGACTCGGACAAAGATATACAATACTCTACACAACTCTACATCAATCTCTTTTCTTTTTTTCTTTTTTTTCAAACATAATACATCACTTGGGGCTTATAAATGCACCCCTACACTTGAGTTTTTGATACTCAATACATAAGCTAACTAATGACCCTAATTGAGGTGGATCAACATAACATGAAGACTATCGAACAAATATGGGGGTAATGCTTTAACTTTTCTTCTCCATTCTTTCGTAAAACAAATACTACCATGAATCTCAATCATCCAAAAACTGTATTTACAAGGATAAGGACTTAGCAACCGTGTACTCAAATAATTAACTTGGGTTAAAACAGTAATGTACTAAAAACGAGTACATATAAGGCAGGCTAACGCGATTTGGGTATAATAATTGGTTTAGGGTGAACAATGGTCTTCATTAATAATCTAGAATTCACTGGAAAATTACGAGAATCATGAAAAGGATAGCTCGGAGGGGTGTACTAGGGGGATCCTGCACTAAAAATGAGTGCATGGCAATGGTGTGGGATAGTTATATGATCAAGGTGACTATAATAACAAATACAGGTTTAAAACATGTGTTAATTCTAGTGCCTCTTATCTAGCAAATCCTAATACTCACTATGCGGTCTCGGGATGCATCACAAAAACAAGTTCTAGAATTTAATACACTACCGGTACACTCTCATATAATTTTAAACCGATACCAATGCTCTAGAAAAGGCGACAAAATCACATATGCACGAACACATCCATGGACGCGACACGTGCAATTGCTCTTTCCTTAACTCGAGAAAGCTAAAGGTAAAATTATCTTTGGTATCAAATATGGATACCCGAATTCCTAAAGATCTAGGGGTGAACCTCACATTTTGGGGTGGAATTTTTTTGAGTGGTAGGTTTTTTGTGCTAGTCATATAATTCCTATCCATGAGACGCTAATAATACTCAGTTTTCGTTAGTATGTGTCATAAAAAAATTAAATTTGGGTCAAAATTACCGTCTACGCTATGTTTCAGTATATTACACATCATTTTAAGGAACAAGCAAATGGCAATTGAAGGAATAGTTTCTAAGGGTTATTCCCCCTACACTTAAGATGAACATTATCTCTAATGTTTTTAAAAGTACCCGTAAAACGAATAAATGGAAAAGAAAAAGAGTAAAAGAAACTAGTACTCCCCTGGTTTGCTCAATAATGGAGAAGAAACATATGATAACTGGTTAAATCATCATCCAAGGATCGTCCACATGAGACTCCTAAGAATTTTCTGGATTCTTCTCATGAAATATAACCTGTAAATCAAAGACAAAGACAACTACACTTGGCGTAAATCGGCGGAAAAATAAATACAACTATATGATTTAGGGTTTTTGACTCTACGAAAACAAATAAAGGATAGAATGAATGTGTTAATGTAATTGTGGTTTTCTGCAGGTTTTAAGCAAATTACAAATTTCAGAATTTATACAAAATTTTTTAAAAAATGCGAATTTTACAGTTGCAAGGTGGTGACGCCGTCTCCACCTACTGTAAAAAAATTATTTCCTTGAAAATTTTCTTCACGCAAGTCCCATTAGTATTTCCTTCAAAAATTTAATGCAAAAACCACAGAATTTATTAACACAATCATATGACTCAAAACAAACACACAAGACGCAAATTAATCTAAATTATTTATTTAACATGTTTGAAATGGTTCTTATAAACCGGATATTTCCTTTAACAGATTTTTTATGAAATACCTTTGATTGCAATTAAGACGAGGTTAAAGACAACACAAAGCATGATCATATAATAATCCAAACATATAAAAACATCTGAATAAGAATTAAAACACACAAGACACTTCTAAAATGCATTAAATTAAAAGAATTGAGTTGCCTCCCAAAAAGCGCTTTTGTTTATTAGAGAGTCTTTTAGCTAGACTCGAAGTCACATGTCTTTACATGACTCCTCCTTCATCTTCAAGTCCAGTCAAATATTCGGGTCCAAGTTCTAAAATTCCTTATAGAACCCTAATATCTTGCTCATTACATAGTCTACTCCTCTTCTCTTATCCTCCTCGTTCCAAAAGTAGACGGATTTTGTATGCTCTTTTTCCAAATCTAATAGTGAATTGTATTGCTCTCTCTTATGGGTCATCTTATAGGCAATTTCATATATCCCATTCGTGAACCTCACTACTCCTAATGATAAGTCATGAGTCATATTGAATATTTCGACAAAAGGCTTTCCTAGTACTACTTGTGACAGTCTAGGGTCTATGATTGAACTAATATCCTCAACAATCATGAAGTCTGAAACATAAGTAAAGTTTCCAACGAAAACATGCATTCCCTTAACTCTCCCAGTGAAGTTGCATATTCCTCTAATGACCTCAAGATCTTCCCTAGGTTCAAGTTGACTCCTTATGATCCAATTATACAACATACGGGTCATGACATTTAGAGGAGAGTTAAGATCTATGTAGGCTTTTTCCACATGCACATGTCCAATGTTGCATGGTATCTTAAGGTTTGACGGATATCCTCCTACAATGATGGGGTTTCTCAAAAACAAGGATGGAATTGGGCCACACATTAAGTACTTATGATATGCTAGTTCGCTCCTAGTTGGAAATATGTCAAAGTACTCTATCTTTAATCCTCCTGTAATAATATTTTCATCCTCTCCTAGTTCCTCTTTGGAAGGGTCATCATACTTCTTAACTATTTCACTAAACATCACGTCTCCATCATTATCTTTTGTGCAAACAAGCTTCATGTCGGATGATCAGGGAACTAAGTTTGATTCAAGGAACGAATTGAGCTTACCAACTTTTTTAGTGATGAATGAGATAGACGGATCAGGTGGTGAGGGTGGGTTGGTGTTGATGTTTTCTGGGTCGCTCTTCTCTTCTTTTCCTTCTTCTTCTGTCGTTTTGCATTCCATCGCAGTTTTGTCATGACCTTGAGGTTGGTCATTGTGAGATTTATTCGGTTGCTTGGAACACATCGTGATAGTGTTGATCGAACCGTGGATTTAGGATAAGCATTGGGGGTCCCTTATTGGGTAAGAACGAGCAAAAAAAACTGGAGAGGTAGAGTTATTACTCAGTTTCGGGTTCTTAACCGTGTCACTTGGAAGTGCTCCCGTCATTCGATCATTGATGGCCTTCAAGAACGTGTCAATTTCATTGGTCATCTCGCTTTTTTGTTGTTTAAAATCGGCTTCAAACTTGGACAATCTAGTGTCTTGAGATGCCATGAAGTTAGACACCAATCCTTCAAGATTTGATTGATTGTTAAAATTTTGAGAATTGTTGTTGAAGGAGCAGTTTGGGATCGAACCGTTGGCCCAAAAACGATTAGGTGGGTTTGAAAATTTGTTTTGAGAATTTTGAGGTTTCCTCCACCTAAGGTTTGGGTGACTTTTCCATGACGGATTGTAGGTGTCACTAAGGTTATTTTTCTCGGGTTTGGAAGTGTACCACTTGCCTCCCGCTTCGTCTGTACGCGAGGATGCGTAATCAACAAAAGCTTGCTCAGGATTTTCCATGCAATACTGAGTGTCGTGGAGACCACCATAGATCTCGCATGAAGAAGTGATTTTGTTCACTTGAATGGGTTGGTAAGGAGCAAGATGAGCTTCCATCAAACATTGGACTTGATCTTTGAGCTCGATGAGATGACGGTCGGATAACAAAGATCTAAGGGGTGAGAGAAGATTATTTTTTTATTTTTTTTATTTTATGAAAGCAAGTAAAATTCAGGTTTTAGAGGTTGGTTTGGTTTTAGCTAATTAAACGAAATATAAATCTAAACTACTTTGGTGATAACTATATGATAAACGAACGTATTTACTTAATCATGTACTACTTCTTAGTTTGCTTCTCCTAATTTTGTTGCTTTGTCACACTTGTGATGATCTGTGTAAGGTTTTCCTAAGTCATGAACGAATTACACGAAAACGCCGTCTACGTAATATTCCATTAAGGCAACGCACAAGTAAGGTAGTATGAAGACTGTTACAAGGCCCCTAAGAGTATATTATATGCATTTAAAACACGTAAGAGGGATCAACCATATTAGGGGTAAGGTAGTATAAAGACTGTTACCGATGGTATCCTTTCTACACACTCGCGTTTCCCTGAACGTCTATGCCAATTAATATCTTATGGCTAGTTTTCTAAAGCCTAACGCTCACATCCATCATAAGAAGCAACATTAAAAGGATCTACAAACTACATTTCATGCAATCATAAGTAAATACTAAAGGATCTAGCCTAGCATGTTAAATAAAGGAGAAGAACAAGAATCAATCACAAAACACATAGACATATTAAGTGATTAGGGATAAATGAACTTCACTTGATTAAACCATGGATTCAAGGCTGATATAATAAGGTTTTGATTCCCTAAAAATGGCCTAAAAGCTTCTACACTCTAACTATTAAAGTTAGGGTTCGTCTCCTAAAAGTTACACACTAAAAACCCTAAAACGAGTTTGTATATATAGGAAAATAGGCCGCGACGGCATCACAACATTTCTGACGCCATCGCTTCGATGAAGCTTCTAGGGTTTCTTTTGAGGCGGCTACTTTTAGACGCCGTCTTGAGAATCCTGACGCCATCTCGTACATGATCTGACGTCGTCGCAAGAAATCGCGATGCCGCCTCTACCGCCTGAATGCATATTTCTTTAAGAGATTTGGTGTAGAGTCGTAGTCTTGTCCGTTTCTTCTCTAAATGAGCCCAAGTCACGTGCATTTCCTCAAAAAGCCATCCAAATGCTAAAAACACAAAAACAAACGATTAAGCACATAATTATGGCATATTTGCATGATTTAGGGGGTTAAATAACCCTGAAAAGTGTATAAAATGACACCTCATCAGTCTCTAGACTAAGTTTAGTCTACATGTAACTAGTACATTATTATTATCATGAGCATGATTTACAAATCATTTGCATACGGTTTTACAAAATCATTTGCATTTTAATACATGCATGCATGCACAACTTACCCAATACCCTCACTACCTTTCTACTAATACTTTAAACTATCATATACATTTAAAATTTAGTATTTTCCCTCCCTTTTAACTTTAAAAATCCCCCCCTTTAAGAGTGTATACCAACATATTGCTTTTTCCTTGGAAAAGTACCATTGTCATTCTTATAACTAACACAAATAACCTAGCAAACATGTGAAGCCTTTTCCCCCTCTTCCTTTAATTTTTGATCAGCCTCGAGCACTTCACAAGGCTCCAAACACATGACCTATTGAGTTATACATAATCTTGTGACACCTAAAACACACTTTGACCTTACCATAAGTGTTTATATAAAAGCTAAGATCATGTGACTAGTTCTTATACCATTCACCACTACATTCAAACACACAAACATACACTCTTCTTTCCAATATTTTGGATGAAAAAACCCTATAAGCAATGGTTTCAAGCTTTTGATTTAAGGGTCTACAAAAAATTAGGGTTTGGTTAATAAAAACTAGGGTTTGGTGCTTCAAAATTAGGGTTTTCTAAGTGTTCTTGGGTTAGTTTGTACACTTCTTGATCATCCATTCACTACAAATCTTTGTAAGCATCTTGTTTTACATATTTTCATTCATTATAAACATTTCATTCTTGATTTCACTTCACCATGATATGCTTGTTGTGTAAGAACTTGATTTGAAACTTGTTGATAAAAACCCTATAATTGTCTGGAAATTTTAGTTGACTTATGAGCATGTTTTAACCACTTTAAAGAAAGATTTTGGTAAATTTATTTTCAATTCCTTTTAATATAATGTCTTTGGTATTTTCGTGTAGCAATTTATGAATTATGGGATTATTTAGCATTTTCAAATGATTTTTGAAAAACTGTTGGTACATTTTTGATTTTGAATCTTATGTCGTGTTTTTTATCACTTTTGACTTTGAGCCTGAAACTATGGTAGTTTTAACCTTTTTAGCTAAGATATATATATATATATATATATATATATATATATATATATATATATATATATATATATATATATGAGGTGTTTGGGATTAATTATGTAAAATAAATTATGCGTTTTGAAAACGCTAATCAGATAATCAGCTATCACAAACTGTGATTTTGAAACTTAGTGTTTGGATTTGATTATGCTGTTTGATATAGCAATAATCAGATAATCAGTTTTTTTGGTGTTTGGCTATTTGAATTATTTATAACTTAACATGTAAAATGACCATTAAAGACACCTTTTTTAAGATACAATTTTATAGAAATATCATGTGACACTTTTAATAAAAACTTGCTAAGTATTGATAATAACTTAAAAGAATATGTAAATGCAAATTATAGTATTATTTAATTTAACAAGTAGTTCTCCTATATTTTATTATACTACTCGATACAACATGTATTACATTTTCTACCATTTATCCCATCATGTTTCCATTTATCCCAACCATACTGAGACGGTAATGCATTCTTTCAAAAATATCATTGCCCTCATCAACGCCCTCACCACCGTTCATCGCCACCTTCGCTATTAATCCCTATAACCACACACACTTGTTAGATCAGATCTATGACAAACATGCACACACATGTATGAAAATAATTTATTTTAACCACACATGAAAAATATTAAACAATTTGTAGTTCACATATTTTTTGTTTTCATTTTCTTGGATTGAATTTCTTCCCATGAAAAAGTAGCAGCTAGCTGTTGGCTAAGAAACAAAGAAAAAAACGAGGGGTGATGTTGTAATTTTGTCATAAAAGGGAGAATTGTGTTTCCAAAAAGTACCTAGCTATCTGCTTTTATAAAATGACGTTTTGAGAGGATGCAAACGCAAATAATCACTTTTCTACTTATCTTATCCAAACACTATAAAGTGGATTTTTACATTTTTGATGAGGTAGCAAAACTTCACTAAGTTTTACAACTCCCTAGGCACTATACCTAACCGTTGTAGTGTAGTATAGGAAAGACAAGAGGGTTGTTATCGTTCTCTAGAGGAATAGCATGTGAAGGTCTAAACTAGATGTAACCAAGGTCTACAGGTTGAAAGAAGAATATTTTTGTATTTTTATATTTTATGAAAGCAATTTAAATCTCGGGTTTGAAGGGGGGTTTGTTTTAAACTAATTATCTAATAATTAAACTAATCTAATGTGGTTAATTCATATGATAAAAGAGAAGTGTTTACTTAATCATGCATGATCCTTAGTATGCTTCTCCTAACTTTATTGCCTTGTCACACTTGAGATGTATGTGTAAGTATTTCCGAGAAGCATGACGAATTACACGAAAACGCCGTCAACGTGATACCTTGCTAGGGAAACGTACAAGTAAGGTAGTATAAAGACTGTTACAAGGCCCCTAAGGAGATAGACGCGTATTAAAATACTTAAAGGGGATCATCCATAGATGAGTAAGGTAGTATGAAGACTATTACCGATGGAATCCTTTCTACACAATCATGCCGCTCAAGATCTTTGATACACTTAAGAAACTAGGGTTCTAGAGTCTAAACATGCACACACATCAATCAAGAAGCAATATTATTAGGATCTACATTCCAATTCACATGCAATCATAAGCAAACACTAATGAGATCTAGTCTAGCATGTTAAAGATAAGCAAATCACAATAACCAATCAAACAATAAGACATATTGAAAGATTAAAGAAGAAAAGAACTTCACTATATTAAAACAAGCGATTAGGGAAGGTAAAAAAGGGTTGGGAAACCCTAAAATACTCCCAAAGTCAGCTACAAATCATTCTCTACCGAACTCTACTCCTAATATGCTATATAAAACCCTTAAATCGAGTTTGTATTTATAAGAAACGAATCTGCGATGGCGTCGCAATAAATCCTGACGGTGTCGCGCCGCGAATCTTCTTAGGGTTTCTTTTTGACGGCTACAGTCCAGACACCGTCACAAATTCTCTGACGCGGTCGCTTGATAATCCAGACGGCGTCACAAGTATTCCTGACGCTGTCTCCACCTTTTGTTAGTAATTCTTCAAGCCTTCTTTTGTGTAAAGTTGTACTCTTGTCTCGTTTCTTCCAAAATATAGCCCAAGTCACGTGTATTTCCTCCAAATGTCTTCCAAGTGCTAAAAATACAAAAAGAAACGATTAAGCACATATTTTAAGCATTTTTGCATGATTATAGGGGTTAAATGACCATGAAAAAGTGTATAAAATTACACCTCGTCAAATACCCCTACACTTGGGATCTGCTATTGGAGTATGCTCGTGTCATAATAAATAATTATACGACTAGACACATGTGATCCTATGGGGTCACACATATACACTGAGATACCACTTTATATATCGTGTTTATTGTATTTAGGTATATAAATAACCTACGTAACTCGGGATCGCTATTGGGCTTCTAATAACTAAGTAAAGTACTTAGTCTGTTGGACTTAGAAAACAAATAAGAGGCCTATTTGAAGCTCATAAGGGGCCGACCATAAGGGGGTAAAGGAAGGATTAAGATCAAGTTTTTTGGTTAAATATATGTGATATATCTTCTCATTATTTTTTGATAACAACTTACTAAAATCCCTCCCCTACTTTCTCTCTTGAAACATATGGCTCAAACAATAATCCCATCTAGGGTTTATAGTTTTCTTGATCCAATACTTTGAATCTAGTTCATTCAAGGTGTGTTACAAGGCTACAGGTTTAAGACTAGTATCTAATTGGTATACAAGGAAGTGTAGTGTGGATTAACCATAAAGGTGATCTCCATTGATCATTTGGTTTCATTGGGTGGTTCATTTATAAGGTGAAGGTCACCATTCATTTCTACCGATCACGCTACAAAGGTATAACTCTTGTTGTTTTTACTTTGATTGATCATATGACTCTATGGATCCATTGATAGGTGCTTGATCCGCTGCGTTTATATTTGTTTATATGATATTATTTTATCTCAACACCTATAGTGGTATCAAGAGCCATCATATGATGTCATATGATCATCGTGTATGCGTAAAAATGGCTAAAAACACGTGTTTTTAATGGATTCAAAAGGATAATTTTAAAACAGCCCCTAGGGCTTATTTTTGGAACTAATTTGACCCATAAGGGGTCTTATGATCTTATATTTTTGATCCCATAACCATTTGTTATGCATACTTTAATTGGTTTTGTTATCGGGTACGTGTAAAATGACCTAAATCGCGTGTTTTGGAACGATTAGTTAATCGTTTTTAAATCAGCCCCTTGGGCATCATTTTCTGTAATAATATGGTTATTATAAGGTGTTTAATACAGTACATAATGATCCTTAAGTCATTGGTTACACGTACGAATCGGGGTTTTAATTCTAGTTAATTTATTTCTTCGATTCATTGGCTAACAATTTACTTCTTGTTATTTATTTTGTTTCCATGGAAAATACATGCATGTTTGGCCATGGACTTAGCCAACACCTTGTTTATACATGATATTATGGTATTATTATTTTTCATATGCAAATCCGATGAAAACCTTGACCATTTGTGACTTGATTCGCTTATAATTGCATTTTATTTTAGTTTTGAGTTTGCCATTGTTTCGGCTTCTCTTTGTATGTTTTTAATTTATGTTGTAGCCATTGTTTGGGCACATTACAATAGATAGATGATAGGTAAAGTGTATCTAATTATCAAGTTATTGTAACCGCTGTTTGGATTCGAATGGCGCAAGAGTTAAAAGCATAAAGTCAAATTCGGAGCTGCTGGAGCGACTTTCACTAAAAATGGATTTCCCAGAGTTCTTTAAGGAGTTAGAAGCTCATTTTTGGAGTGCAGACAACTCATAGGGCTACAACTTATTCAACTAGAGCTCAGATTGGAGAAGAGTCCTTCTAGGAGTTTCAGGCCCGTGAAGTTAGCTGAAATTTTCTGGCAGATTTGGGCATCATGATCATTTAGGGTTTCACTTGCTCATGATAGGTCTTGGACCAAGTGGGAGCCCTCCTTGTGGTTGTGTGGTTAACCTTTAGTTGACTTCTTGGTTCTAGTGATGGCTCACGAGACCAAGCATATGTTTTTTGTTTATCGGTTGAGGCTTTGCATACTTATGGTTGTGTGTTTGTTTGCTTTTATATATGTTTGGAATGTATGTGTATGTAACTTACAAATGTTTTATAAAACTAATGATAAAACACAAAGCCGTTTTTTTATAAACTAAATCTTTGATTTAGTTTAAAGTTTAAATATGATTGGAAACTAAATATTTGTTTTTATAAATACCACTTAATTTGTTATGTTTGTTATTTATTTATGTATTGTCCATATCTAATATTTATTCCACTTAGGTTATATATTAGCATTTAAATGGACAACTTGACACACATAAAAGTAAAACAATGATTAGACTTAAGTTAAAAATGGTTTTTAACTTGTGCTACGAAGGATGAATGCATGCTTCCTCGTACACACTTTTTGATCATATATTCATCAAAATTTATACCCGTCAAAAATTTAAGTCATGCCGTCCAATTGGTTGAGATCACTTGCAATTACTTTTCACACTACGTGAGATGTAGGTGAATTGTAACCCAAGGTGATTATTCTCTATTCGTGAGACCTAGATATATTTTCACATGTTCTCACATTGGATGACTTAATCGAGTTAAGCAGGTGAGACCTTAACCCGAGGCAAGGATATGACTAAACATGCTAGATTGACATTAGTTGCTCGTTCACTAGTGTCATGAGTCCCATACGGTCTAAGAATTGCATAAGACTTGCAATTGGTAAACGTCACCTACCTATTGAATCTACCATTGCTAGCAGGTCAACTAATGTGATGGTGGAACCTCAATGAGGATCTTAGCCTTTTGTTAAAATTAATTATGTTTATATTGTAAACCTGGGTAGTTAATTTTTAAAAGGATTAATTATTGAAAATACTAAAAGTTTGAACTTTATTTTGTAGATGGCTCCAAATCAAACCACAAACAACAACTCAATCAGGTCAATTCTCGATAAAAAGAAATTCAATGGTAGCAACTTTTTGGACTGGTATCGCAACCTAAGGATTGTCCTCAGGAATGAACAAAAGTTGCACCATTTTGATTGTCCTCAAGAATGAACAAATTGAACAAAAGTTTGAACTACAACTGCTGATGTTCCCAATGCCTACACTAGGGTTGCTGAACAACAAGAAGTAGCTTGTCTTATGTTGGTTAGCATGATCCCCGAGATCCAAAAGAACTTGGAGGACCAACCCGCATTTGAGATCCTATAAGAACTCAAAACGATGTTCCAACAGCAAGATGAGCAAGAATTGTTTGAAACTATCAAGGCATTTCATGCTTGCAAGCAAAAGGAAGGCCATTCTGTTAACACTTATGTACTGGAGATGAAAGCCTACCTAGACCAAATGGATCGTCTTGGCTATCCCATGCCACTTGTTCTTAGGTTAAACTTGATTCTTACTTCACTCTCCAAGGACTATGACCAAGTCGTGCAGCACTATAATATGCACGACATGGGGAAGACTATACCTGAACTACATGCCATGCTTAAGCTTGCAAAAAAAGGTATACCCAAGAAAGCTCTTGCTGTTCTGGCTATAAGGCAAGGTCAAATCCAAAAACCTAAATCACAAGCAAGAGGCAAAGGAAAGAACAAGGGTAAAGGAAAGAGTAAGTTAGCTTACGACCCAAGGCACAAGATTCCCCCACCTGCTAAAAAGGAGCATCCTGCTAAAGACACTGAGTGTCACTACTATCACAAGACTAGACACTGGAAGAGGATTTGTCCTCTATAATTGGCAGAGTTGAAGAAGAACAAAGCCAACACATCTGGCACATCAGGTATCTTCACTATAGAACTCTACTCATTTTCTAAAAGTAATTCCTGGATTTATGACAATGGTCGTGGTACTCATATTTATAATACAATTTAGGGGCTTAGAGGAATTCGAAAGTTGAATAAAGGAGCTTTGGATTTATATGGTGGCAATGGAAACTGTGCAGTTGTCGAAGCTATAGGGATCTTTGATCTTATCCTCCCTAGTAGAATGATTCTTGCATTAGACAATTGTCATTTTCCCCCCTCTATTACTAGAGGGGTTATTTCACTTTCACGTTTATGGGATAAAGGTTTTCGTTATAAATTTATGAATAATGGTGCTATTTTAGTTTCTAAGGATAATGTATTTTATTTTAATGCTATTCCACGTGATGGCATTTTTGAGATTGATATGCATAATCATGTATCCAATGAGCGTTCTATTTACACATGTAGCAACAAGAAATCTAAGCACAACTTGAATTCTACTTTTCTATGGCATTGTCGTCTTGGCCATATAAACAAGAAACGCATTGCGAAGCTGCAACATGATGGGCTTCTTAATTCAATTGATGATGAGTCTTTTGACGTATGTGTGATGCGGTTATCGTTAGACTTCAACAAGAAGTTTTACAACTCCCTAGGAAGTGTACCTAATCGTTGCAGTGTAGTATAGGTAAGACTCGAGGGTTGTTATCGTTCTCTAGGGGAATAGGTTGGGAAGGCTCGAACATGGCTTAGCCGAGATCTACGGGATTGAAAGGAGATTATTTTTGTATTTTTATATTTTATAGAAAGCAGTAAAATTAATAGGTTTAAGAGGTTGGTTGATTAACTAATTAATTAAACTAAATATAATATATACTACTGGTGATAACTTTATGATAAGATAGTGTATTTACTTAATCATACATTACTCATTAAATTGCTTCTCCTAATCCTGTTGCCTTGTCACACTCGTGATGATCTGTGTAAGTATTTCCTAAGTCATGAACGAATTACACCACCCGATCTATTTAATATTCTGTTAGGGCAACGCACAAGTAAGGTAGTATGAAGACTATTACAAGGCCCCTAAGAGTATATTAAATGCATGTGAAATATCTTAAGAGGAATCAACCATATTAGGGGTAAGGTAGTATGAAGACTGTTACCGATGGTATCCTTTCTACACTACTCGCGTTTCCCTAGACGTCTATGCCAATTTAATATCTTATGGCTAGTTTTCTAAAGCCTAACGCGCATATCCATCAACAAGAAGCAACATCAAAAGTATCTATAACCTAAGTTTCATGCAATCATAAGTAAATACAAAGGTGGGTTTAGCCTAGCATATTAAAGATAAAGCAAGAACATAAATCAATCAAACAACACATAGACATATTGAATGATTAATGATAAACAATCTTACTTGATTAAAACATGGATTGAAGGTAGTTAGAATTGGGTTTTGAGGCCCTAAAAATGACCTTAAAAGCTGCTAGAATGACTAGGGTTCGTCTCTCTAAAATTATACAAAGTTACACACATAAAACCCTAATTCCGGTTTAATATTATATAGGAAAATCGTTGCGACGATGTCGCTTTAAAGTCTTGACGCCGTCGCCACGTAGATTATTCTAGATCCTCTTTTAAGTCGGCCACGTCCTAACACCGTCTCCACACGCTGTATGCATAAATCTTTAAGAGATTTGGTGTATGTCTGTAATCTTGTCTGTTTCTTCTTCAAATGAGCCCAAGTCATGTGTATTTCCTCCAAATTCCATCCAAGTGCTAAAAACCTAAAACACAACGTTAGGACATTATCCTGGGCTTATTTGATTATTTAGGGGGTTAAATGACCCTGAAATAGTGTATAAAATGACACCTCATCAAATACCCTACACTTGGGATTTGCTTGTCCTCAAGCAAATAGGCTTTTCTCTAGACAATAGCAATATTGGGGTCATTTAACTTACTCTTTAAAAAGCATTTTAAAACACACAACCTTTAGACTTGTAATTAAAAGCACTGGAAGTATGTTACTGCACCTCACATAAGTGTTTGAGTTTCTCTTTTCACTGGGTGTTTAATAATTTATACATTAATGGGGAAACGGAAAAATCAACACATATTAACTATCATAAATATAAATTACCATAGGCTGGTAAATGATCAACCTCATCGCTGGGGCAAGTACTATTCATTCTGTCAAGAGGTTTTTAAAGGGTTGTAGGGTGTAGTGTAAGATACATTAACGGAAACGGAAACGGTTGTGGATATATTTGGGGTGGCTTTTGGAGTGAATTTGGGTGAAAGGTTTCGCTAATTATTAAAGAATACACGCTGATTTGGTTGACATAAGCCCTAAACACTCGGCCAAAATATACAAAACCTCTACACTAATCTCTTTCTTTCTTTTTTTGAGCTAGATCTTGTCTGATACATCAGCGATGTATATCAAAGATATGTACAAATGGCTGTACCCGTACTGATATTGTGTGTTTGTTGATAGACTGACTCAGCGCTCTTCCTCCTTATTATGTATACATAGCTTGCGTGTAGTAGATAATATATCCATCTCGATGCCCAGCCGCCCTATTGCCATTCTAAACATATAATGCCATCTCCTGGGCAGGTATCAGGTTTTCACCAGGAAAGTTGTTTAGATTACACCCTACACTTGCACTTTTACTTAATCACTATTTACAATCATAACTAATGACCCGAATTGAGGTAGATCAAATAACATGGAGTTATTGATCGCTTTTGGGGGTAATAAAATTACTTCTTCCTCTAATTCGTCATAAAGATGGAAATACTACATGAATCCACAATCGTTCTCCAAAAATGTATTTACAAGGATAAGGACTTAGCAACCGTGTACTCAATAATTAACTTGGGTTAAAACAATAATGTACTAAAGCGAGTATATACAAATGTAGGTTTAGGCGATTTGGGTGTAACAATTGGTTCAAGGGTTAACAATGCTCTTCATTAATAGTCCGGCTTAACCAGAAAATTACGAGAACCGTGAAAAAGGATAGGCTCGGAGGGTTGTACTAGGGGTATCCTGCACTAAAAATGAGTGCATGGCAAGGGTGTGAGATAGTTATATAGTCGATGTGACCATAATAACAATTACAGGTTTAAAACATGGGTTAATCCTAGTGCCTCTTTTCTAGCAAATCCTAATACTTACTATGCGGTCTCGGGATGCATCACAAAAACAAGTTCTAGAATTTAATATACTACCGGTACACTCATATAATTTAATACCGATACCAATGCTCCAGAAAAGGCGACAAAGACCATACGTACACATCCGTAACGACGGAATAGACACATATGACTGCATTTGAACCTTAACTCGAGAAAGCTAAAGGTATAAATTATCTTGGGTATCAATAATGGATACCCGAATTCCTAAAGATCTAAAGGCGAACCTCACATTTTTGGGGTGGAATTTTGAGGGTTTTTGTGCTAGTCATACACATTCCTATCCATGAGACGCTATTAATACTTGGTTTTCGTCGGTATGTGTCATAAAAATTTAAATTTGGGTCAAAATTACCTTTTTATGCTATGTTTCGATATATTACCCATCATTTTAAGGACAAAGCAAATGGCAAATAAAGGAATAGTTTCTAAGGCTTATTTCCCCCTACACTTAAGTTGAACATTGTTCCTAATGTTCTATAGAAGTACCCGTAAAAACGAATAAAGGTAAAAGAAAACAAGGAAAAGAAACTAGTACTCTCCTGGTTTGCTCGATAATAGAGAAGAAACATGCGATAACTGGTTAGATCGTCCTCTAAGAATCGTCCAATGAAACTTCCTAAGAACTTCCAAGCTTCTTCTCGTCAAATATAACCTGTAATCAAAGACAAAGACAACTACACCAAGCATAAAATCGATGGGATAGATATAAATACAATGAGAGTTTAGGGTTTTGACTCTATGAAAGCAGTAAAGATAGGATGAGAGTAATGATGTAATCATAGGTTTATGCACGTTTACAAAAGAATTACAAATTTTAAATATTGCACATTCTATTTTTTTAAAAATACTTGAAAAAATTCAAATTTTTACATTGTTGTGCCGTCTCGAGGGTCTGTAAAAATTTCTTCTTCGTTTTTAATGAGAAATTTCCTGCACACAATTTTATTAGTTAAATCTGAAGAAAGCACTGCATAAAAACCTGGAATTAATCATTACAATCATATGACTCGAAACTGAAGCGAATTAATCTGAACAATTTATTTTAGATGTTTGAATTGGTCTAAAAACCGGATATTTTCCCTACACTTATTTTGTTGCAAAATACCTTTGATTGAAAATAAGACGAAGTTATAAACAAACAAAGCATGATTACAAAGTAATTCAAACATAAAAGAATAAATGAAAAGAATTAAAACACACGACACTCCTAATATGCGAGAAAAATAAACATTGGGTTACCTCCCAAAAAGCGCTTTTCTTTATTTACGAGTCTTGTAGCTAGACTCGAAGTCACACGTTAAGTTTCATAGATGTGGTCCAAGTTGATGATCTCCCTTGGACTTTCTCTTTCAGAGAGTTTTCTAGTGGTGGGGATTGATTGTAGGGTTTTGGTAAGTTCTTCTCCATCCGGATCAATTATCCAAATTTTGGCATGCCATGCCACATCTCCATCCTTGGGTGGTTTGTCCCAATTGATCAGATTATCGATTAAGTCTTCCGACTCCCAAATGTTTCTTTTAAGGTTTATTTACAAGGCCCCTAGGAATTCCACCATTCGCCTAAACACTAGGACGTCCTTGAAGGGATTAATTTCAGCGTCTCTAGCAATCAATTTTGAATTATAATAAAATAAGCCCAAAAAAGGTGCCAACCCATAAAACAGGGCAAAACCCACTTCTCCAATGCCGCGATTTGTTCACAAAGGACCCCTCAACACATCCTGACACCTCAGTGCCACGCTGGCAGATTCAAGGCTTGCTATTGGGCAGGTTTAACGCGGCAAGTATTATAGGAAAGTCAAAAGTATTGAAAATGAGTTTTAATGGTGGATTAAAGCAATTCTTAAAAGCAATTTGGAAAGGGATTGAAATGGTTAGCTGTTTTTACCTCACAAATATGCACAGACTCCCTTAAATAGGGGCGGATTTCAAGAATGAAGAGATATCATCTTACATCTTTACTTTTCTAGCATTTTTATTTTACTGTTTATTGTAAAACTCCCTATTTTTAAGCTTATTTATAAGCTTTTTACTTTTCCAAGCATTGTACTCAAGTTTATTAAATAAAAAGTTAAGTTCTGTTTTATGTGTATTACAGTTCATGATTAACTTTTGGATGATAACCCAATAAGGAAAGGCTTATGGTGCTCACAGCATAAGGTTATAAGCTCTTAAAGCTCTTAAATGCCTTGCTTAAAAAGCAAGGATCGAGGTATGTTCCATTTTCATTCAAAAAGGCTTATTTTTGTGATTTTTTCTATTTTTAACTCCATTAAAGTGCTTATTTCCAAGCTTTATTTGTGTCTATTTATTTGGCCTTAATATTCCCTTTTAGACGAATTCTCAAGATATGTCTTTCAGTTATACTTAGTTTTCATAAATCTGTCCTAAAAAGTAAAAAAATAGCTTATTTGGATTGCTTATTGTTAAGTGCTTTTCAGTGGTTGGATTTAGCTTATTAAGTCTTATTACACTTAGTTAAACATCTATTTTTATAAATCTAAGGTTAAAACATTCTTATTCAAGCTTAAAATAGCAAGTCTGAGTTTAAAGGGGTGTTTGGCTTAACAGTATTAACCATAGGTTAATACTGCTAAGGCTTTTGTGGTTTTCAAAATCCAATTTGGATTAGTTTTAAATCAGTATTTAATATATATTTTCTAAGTTGGAGATTAGAATTGCTAAGTTTTAAAGTTTTCTTAATCAATCTTCAAAACTGTGAGTATGTTAAGCATTTAAACTGTCTTGGATTTGAATTTTGCTTCAAGGTTTTGAAGTTGTGTTTTTAGTCTTAAAACACACTCAAACTCACCTTTAGAATCTAGTCTTAAAGCATCAAGCACCATTTCATTGAGTTTCAAAGTTTTGGAAAAACCTGTCATGTATGCTTGTTTTACAGTTTCAAAAGCTACTTTTGGATCACTTTTTTACCTTAGCAATAATCTATTTTAGAGTTTAATCTTCTAGATATAAGCTTATTGGAGTCCAAAGCTTATCTGTTTGAGCTTATTGGAGCCTTAAGTCTTCTTACCTAGCTTACTTTGTTAAGTTATAGCAAAATAGCCATTTAGAGTTTTAAAAACCTTAAAAAATTCTAAGTCTTAAAATCTGCTTATTAGCTTTTCTTGTAGTTCAGCTTAATGTTATTGCTTATTTCTGTTTAGGAGTGCTTATTAATGGAGTTTTTAGGGTCTAGAAGCTTATTTGATCTAAGGTATTGCTTATAAAAGCCTTTAGCAAAAATCTGTTAAGTAAATAAAACCTTTTAAGTCATTATGTGGCTTTAAGAAGCTCTTTTCTAGCTTATGTGTGGTTTGTAGAAAAAGTGGTTTTACAAAAATGCTTATTTAGTCTTATTAATTAAGTTTTGAAAAAATAAAAAAAATAAAAAACATAGGCTGTATAGGGAGGCCCAAGGCTCGAACCCTGGACCTCAACCTTAACCACCCACGTTTTAATACCAACACCCTCTACCACTAGCTCCCTTAGGACTTTACGTTAACACTTTGCATTATTTAATTTATAAGGGGTGTTGCCCTTTTAGAGCTTACAGCATAATATAAGCTTATTTCAGGTATTGGGATAAGAAGCTGATTTAGTCCAGTTATTATTTTTCTAAAGTTAAGACACAATAAACAGTATTTTCCCTGAATTTTTTCAGATTTTTATAAATTTTTTTAGTATTTTTAATATTTAATTTAGATTAAAAGTATTTTTAATTCATAATAAATTAAATAAAAGTCAAAAAAATATAATTCATTTTTTTAAATTTTTATTAATTATTTAGGTCTTTTAAAATTTGAATTTACATTTCTAAGATTAGAATTTGATGTTTTAGGTTTTTAGGTTGCGTTTCTAGAATCCTGTTAACGTTTTTCGAGTTTAATTCGTGTTTGCTTAAATTGTTGCTTTTCTTTGTGTTGTTTTTGCATTAATTTGTAGAAAAATTATGAATCCAAAAAAAAATCTTAATCCATTCAAAATCCCGATTACAAACATCAACAAGAAGTTCAATTCACGCCTCGTCGAAACAAAAAACAACCCGGGAAACGACTAGAAGGGGTTACTTTCGAAGTCGATACTTCTGGAATTATATTTTATTTGTGAGTTGGTTTATCGCTTGTTAAAAGTGATTTGCCGATTTACCTATATTATATATATATATATAATAATATAGAATATATATATATAAATATTATAGTATATATAATAAATTATAATATAGTATATATATATATATATATATATAATATATAATATACACACACACAACACTATTGACTACGATCAATAGTTTGTTGTGTTATTAAAGCTCGTTTTATTGAGATAAATGTATGTGTATTTAAGCACATACCACTTATTTTGTTGTAAAATACATTTGATTGCAAATAATTGTAAAATACATTTGATTGCAAATAAGACAAAGTTATAGACAAACAAAGCATGATTACAAATTGATTCAAACGTAAAAGAATAAATAAAAAGAATTAAAACAGAGACACTCCTAATATGCGAGAAAAACAAACATTGGGTTGCCTCCCAAGAAGCGCTTGTTTTTGTTCAAGTCACGAGCCTGACTCTACCCTTATTTAACAAATAAAAGAGAGGGTTCCCCTACACTTGAGATCAAGTGCGGGTGATAGTAACGGTACACACCATTGTGGTGGGAAAGAGTAATATTTTGAAAAAGTGGTTGTTTAATTATGTGCTCCAAATGGTGTGTTTCTTTAATCATAACCTTCTCTACTTCTATTGGCCTAACGGGTGAATTAAGTCCTCTACCTAGAAAAGAAACTTCCTTAGACTCTAATTTCTAAACATTTTCTATCATCTCCATATTCGAAAAATCAATACCTATGGATCCACTTTGTCATAATAAACCTGGTTTAAATCCATAACGTTTCTTCGGGTCGCCTAAACAAGGTATAATATTAATACGTATCCTTAGTTTATAGATCCACGGTGAGGGTGAAGGCAATGTATGATTGGTCAAATGATCTACTTCCTTCATCCTAAAACTATCCAGACTAGGTGGTTTGACGGGTGGTTCAGGGCCTCTTTCTTCTCCTAGATCTACTTCTAAGGATGTACAGCTAGGTAATGGTTGTGGTTGAGGCTCCGGTTCATCAAAATTATGAATTTCCCTAGAACTAAGAGGAATGTCATGATTACAAGTATTCAAGCATAAATCCTCTAGTGGTGTTTCATCTAAAGGTTCTACCTCAATTAGGATTCCTATAATCTCTTCTACTTCATCCGGGTAAGTTACATGCAGTGTGTTTTCCTCAAATGATGGGTGGACTTGTGGGGTACTTTGTGGGATCAGATTTTCCACCTTATCCCATGCTATACCTCTATGCATCTCAACCCAAACATTCTCATTTCCAAACAATCTTTTTGCTTGAGCCTTTAAATTTGCTACTTCTTTTTCAAAAATAATATTTGGTGGGTTGTCCCATTCTTTTTGGCCTTGGGCGAAATTTTCTATGGCTTCCCATGCTTCTTTACCACTTAATTCCTAAAGGTTCCCGTCTTCTCCAAAGTCAAAGTCCATTCGGGTATAGTCGTCGACATGATCATAAAAGAATTAAGTAAGGGACCATAAATCAAGGCCATGATGAGGGACTCTTTGGATAGAGATTACATGAACGAGTCCACGAATCGTAGATATAATCATCCTTGCGATGTTTTGGAACACCCAAGGTATATCTTTGGAAATGGGAAGGTTGTGTTTGTGTTGAGGTTTTAAAGTGAGTGGTAGGTGGTCTTTCATACATCGTGATGGTGAACGAAAGAGTTACAAACAAAAGGCACAAAGAAAAGATAGACTACAAGAAATCTAATATAACAGATATAAAATTCTAACTTGATAGGAATCAAGCGAGTAGAACTAAGTTAAACAATGATCGAAACCTAACTATTCCTGGCACAGTGGCGCCAAAAACTTGATGCAATCATCGTAGGACTTCAACAAGAAGTTTTACAACTCCCTAGGCAGAGTACCTAACCGTCGTAGTAGTAGTATAGGCAAGACTCGGGGGTTGTTATCGTTCTCTAGGGGGAATAGGTTGTGAAGGCTTGATTCACGGTCCTAACAGAATTCTAAGAGTTGGGAGAAGATTATTTTTGTGTTTTTATATTTTATAGAAAGAAGGTAAATTTATGGTTTGAGAAGTTCGTTTGATAAACTACTAACTAAACTAATTGATAAACTAATCTACTGGTGATAACTTTATGATAATTAAATGTATTTACTTAATCATGCATTACTTATCAGATTGTTTTTCCTAATCCTGTTTCCTTGTCACACTTGTAAATGAATTACACGAATCCGTCGTCTATTTAATATTTCGTTAAGGCAAAGCACAAGTAAGGTAGTATGAAGACTATTAAAAGGCCCCTAAGAGGTACAATTAAATACGTTGTGAAAATAGCCATAAGAGGGAGCAACCACATAGGGCAAGGTAGTAGAAGACATGTTAACCCAGCCATAATTATATTAGCAAACAAGAATGTTATCGGTCTTAGAAAGTCAAACTAGGTCTTGTATTGTAATAGGCTAGTCGGGTTCAACGGGCTTGGATTGTAATCTAATATTGTCCGTGTTTCGGGCTCAAAGCCCAAGTTAAACCAAGCCCGACCCATTTAGAAGCCCATACGCCTCACTTAAGGCAAAAGGGTATAAATATCCCTTCACCACACTTGGTGAAGGGTGTTGGTTGCATTTTCCCATCACTTGTAACTTCCCATTTTTCTCTAATCTAACTTTCTTTCTTGTTTCTCTCTCTACTTTCTCTCTCTAAGATTCCATCTTATTTTCTAGCATCTTGGTATAGATTATAGTTGTGTAATGGATTAAATACATGGGATAACATGTGGTACCAGAGCTAAAGGGGTGTTTAGTGATTGAATTTCGTGGGTTTATTGGTTTGTTTTTCTTTGGTTCGAAATAAAGAAAAAAAAAGCAAGAAAAAATCAACTTTGATCTTTGTTTCGTGGTTAAAAGTGTTAAAGACTTGTACTTTTGGGCTTAGATCACTTCCTTGCATCATTACTAAGTGGTTTTAACATCATTTCGTAGCTTACAAGAAAGTTTGAAGATTTTTTCTTGGCTGCGTTTTGCCTAACTGAAGGAGTGTTCGTCGTTGCGTTTTGACAAAAGTCATTGCGTTTTGACAAAAGTCGTTGCGTTTTGACAAAAGTCGTTGCGTTTTGACAAAAGTCATTGCGTTTTGACAAAAGTCATTGCGTTTTGATTAGATTCATTGCGTTTTGACTAAAGTCATTGCGTTTTGATCGGAGTCATTGCGTTTTGATTCTCAAGTCGTTGCGTTTTGTATGTTGCGTTTTGACTCCACAGGTTGCGTTTTGAAGACCATCATTGCGTTTTGACTAGACGTTACTCTGCCCAATTAATTTATTGATTGCGTTTTGACCAAGACTCGTTGCGTTTTGACCAACAATCGTTGCGTTTTGACCAAGATTCGTTGCGTTTTGACCAACAATCGTTGCGTTTTGACCAAGACTCGTTGCGTTTTGACCAATTGCGTTTTGACCAAGTTTCATTGCGTTTTGATCAAGAAAAGTGATTGCGTCTTGACTAAGAAAAGTGACTGCGTTTTGATCAAAGATAGTTGCGTTTTGACAAATAGCACTGCGTTTTGTCTAGAAATCTTGTGTGAAGAAAAGGGTTTCAGTAAAACTGCCATAACTTTTGATCCGTAAATTCCCCCCGTTTTTTGTGTTCAGGCCCGTGCTTCATCAGAATGTCAAATTTAAATACCAATATGCAAACTCAATCATCAAATGCTCTTCATAATGCTATCATGGAAGCAGGTAGCAAAGATCATCCACCAATGTTAACACCGGGTAATTACGTTCAGTGGAAATCCATAATCAAGAGATACATTGACACCAAACCTAACAGTGAACTCATCCACTATTGTCTCCAAAATCCACCATACACGTATCAATGAGCTGAGAAGACAGTTCCAGTTGCTGAAGGTAGTTCTGAAACAACTACAGAGAGGTATATGGAGAACTATAAGAATGTTTCACAAGACATACGAGATCAACTGAATGCTGAAGCTGAAGCCGTTCAGATCATTCTCACAGGGATAGATAACGATATCTACTCCACAGTTGATGCTTGTCGACTCATGTGAAATGTGGAAAGCCATTGAAAGGTTGAAACAAGGTGAATCAATCAATGTTCAAGATCTTGAAACCAATTTATATTGGGAGTTTGGAAAATTCACATCACGGGATGGTGAATCACTTGAATCATATTACTCACGGTTTTACAAGATGATGAATGAGCTTGTCCGAAATCAGTGTCATGTTACTAATCATCAAGTGAATGTCCAGTTCTTACTTCAACTACAACCATAATGGCAAAGGTTTGTGACACTTGTTAGCAGAGTCAATAGCTTGAATACTCTCTCCGTAACATAGCTTTATAGACCTTCTGAAGCAACACCAGAATGAAGTCAATGAGATAAGAGCTGAAAGACTAGCACGTACTGTTAATCCACTTGCACTTGTTGCTCAACAACAACCAGTTTACCATCATCAAAACCATCCTACTCAAAACACTCAATATTCCTCCACCTATAGCAACAGTCAACCAGAAACAAAGGAAAAGCAATTGTTACACTTCTTTCAGCACCTACTTATCGTATCCAGAACGCTGCTACGATTACAAAAGTGAGAGGAAATTCAAAGGAAAAGGAGATGACAAACTCATGGCTTTAATTTCTCTTTTGTTTCAAGAAAAACTACAAACCTTACCAACAACAAACCTAGGAACATCACAAACCCAGTCGAGCTAATCAAGATAATTCTCTAAGAATCAACAGAGGAACTGGGTATGATAATCAGAGGGCAGTTAATGTTGCTGGGGCTAGGGAAAAATAAGTTACTCCCGGTAGTGCAAAAAGTCTGGGATTCAGTATTATCAACTGCAAGAATACGGCATGTATCAAGGGAATGTCAGAAACCAAAACGAGTAAAGGATGCAGCTTATCACAAGGAAAAGATGTTATTGTGTAAACAAGAGGAAGCTGGGGTTCAGTTGAATGCAGAACAAGCCGATTGGAAGGATGATACTGATGATGAGTCTGAAGAACAAGAATTGGAAGCACATTATATGTACATGGCACAACTTCAAGAGGTTACTCCAGATTCAGTTGACAATTCTGGACCAATCTTTGATGATGAGCCAATGCATAAGGTACAAAACAATAAATACACTAAATGTGTTTGCCAAGGAAAATGAACATCGTGAGCAACTTGAATCTAGTAATGACATATATCTAACGGAACAAGGTGACTCCAATATCACTATTGATTCATTGGATATATGTTATGATAGAGCTCAAGATGACCAGGATGAAACTGATGATCTTGATTAAGAACGTAAATTGCTTGCTTCTTTAATTCAGAAACTAAAATATTAACATAGATGACAGCAAAAACCGAAATAAATTTTGGAATCAACAAACAAGGAGTTAGTTGATAAATGAAAGTGAAATTGTGGATTTCAAAACTAAGAATCAAAAGTTTAGAATCACAAATACCATTTCAAAGAAGCAAACAATGAACAGTTCCCAATACTAATCAGTTGATGTTTTTAATGACCTTAAGAAGTTCCCAGACGGAACTTAGATAAGTATAAATGATGTGAAATATGCGTCAAAGGTGGAAATTGATTGGTGCAAAAGCTAAAGGGGATTTAAAGTCATAACAAAATTGACTTTGAAAAATCATCTAATTCATATACTCAAAAATAAATGATTATACACAAACGATTTCGGGATATGAAACAGGAGCTTTGTGCACATCAAGACACCAACTCCATAATGTCACAAGCAAAAGAGGCTCAGATTAAGCTTTACAAAACTCCGTGAGACAATGAACTTGATAAGTCATTGCTTTAGAAAACAAAGTCAAGTTTTGGAAATGATAATGTATATAAACCGCAAATTGTCCAAACAATGAATATGCATAATCTTAATTGTAAAACGAGTTTTGCAAACCTGGTTCCTCAAAGAAGCTCAAAGAGCTAATCCTCTTCTGTATGATATAGGGTCTAAATGATAATCTTGCTTTAATGTTAGCCCCTGAATCTGACGAATCGATTCAACTTGAAAATAAATGTCGATCAAAATTAAACGATTTAATCTGACCGTTTGATTATGATCAGTTGAATAATCTTTATGATTGGTTCGTTCCACAACGGGAAAATTCGGCTGAACAACACTATTTTCAAAAAACGTCAAAGATGTGTCATACATCTTCTAATAAGGAATTTTCCAAAGAGTCTTTTCGTAAACAATCAACTTTGTTAGAAAAACGAATGGATGAATCCATTCCCTGGGATCAAAAATGTAAAAGCTCTAAAGAACTATTTCAAATTAAAAAAGAGCGTTGACACGATTTTTGATGGAGTGGAACGTTGCAAAAAAAACAATTGCCAAAAGAACATATTTTGGTAACATCGATCCTTTCACTCAAAATACAATAGAAGGAAATTTTGGCCCCCAAATTAGCAAACTGAATGCGGACTTAGAACAATTTCACTTGTGGGGTTTGAAAGAGTAAATGTTTTATTTGTTGCTGATTTTGAGATACATTAATTCTCTTGAACATGAAGTAGAAACTCTCAAATCTCACTAAACTCAAAAAACTCAGTTTATTAAAAATGAAATCTGCCCAGACTATCATGGGAAATTTAATATCTGATCACGAATAAACTGCAATACTTGGTATATACACTGATTTAGATGAATTCACTGATTTGCAATGTGATTACGTAGAAACCGGGGGAAAAATATGACATCTGAAAAAGAGCTTTTCAAAAAGTCAACAATGTCAAAGAATTTTTGAAGCACTTCAAAACATGCTTTTAAACTTGATAACTTGATTTACAACAGTGTAAAGAAAAGAATAAAAAATGACCAAATCTTTCAAGAAAATCAATAAACGTATTTCTGAAAGAACGTGAACAGTATATTGAAATTCAGACTTAGAAAGCTCATAACAAAACAATGAGAATTGCAATAAGTGAGCTGAAAAAACTCATAGAAAAGATGAAAGGAAAATCTATGAGAAAACTAAGTTTGAAAAATCATCGAGTTATTCGACAACCGAATGCTTTAAAAGTCCAAAGAACAATCCATTTTAGGTAAACCAGCTATTTATTTCAAGATTCACTTGCAAAGCAAAATTCTCAAAGTCAAAGCCAGTTTACCACACAAAATTGTCTAATTATTTCTCAAAACCAGTCACTGCACAGAATTACCTCGAATATGTTGCCAATTGTCAGAACATAAATGTTGATATCACCAGAATGTATAAAAGTGTACACAAAGCCTACTCAAACTAGAACACCTCAGTAGCAACCAGACATTAGGAAACCAACAAACGCGTGTCTTTCTCTATAGGAGTAATTACCCAATACAAGTTGTTAGCAACCATAGCATATAGACCAATCATCTGGAAGATATAGTCATGTCTAACAAAAGATCAAGTGAAGAAGCAGAAGTAGAAGACCACCGAAGGAAGTTTCAGTTTTCTAAATAATAAAACGTTGAAACTGAGTGTAATGCCAGATTGGAATCTAAGACCTCGAATGTTAACTTTGTCTGTGTTACTTGTGGAAAGTGTGTGCTGAATGACAATCATGATTTGTGTGTTCTACATTATATAAATGGCGTGAATTCTAGGACTAGACAACCAATGGCTGTGCCTGTTAGTACTAGAGAACCCAAGCATAAAATGAACCAATCTGTTGCAACATCCAGTAAGAAAACCGTTGCAACAGACTCCACTGTCAAGAAATCTATGAAATCGAAACTAGTAAGTTATATTGAGGCAAGTTAGTAAGGCATGTAGTTGGTGGTATCCTAAGTATACACCACACGGATACAATTGGAAACCTAAGTCTCAAAAAGGAAATGTTAACCCAAACGTTAGTATGCCTCTAGGAAATGCATCTAGAACTGCTAATATTTTGGAACATAAGACTCATAGGTGTTCCACTGTGTCCAATACTCCATCGTCTTCTAATTCTTTTGCAGCTCGTCGAGATAGTTTCTATCATCGAGACTATGGTGCTCAAGCTACAATGACCCAGAATCTCAACTTTCCCTTTAACTCCCCTAATTATTTATTTTTTTTTGGTGGTGGGAAGAAATTTTTTTTTTATTTCTTTGAGGAAATAAAAAAATAAAACCCCCCCCCCGGTTTTTTAATAAAAACAAAAAAAAAGGTTATTTTTTTTTGGAATGATCAAATTTGCACTAAATACTTGGCATATGGAGACTGGTTTCAAGAATGATTACTGAATCAAAAGGGTTTATTTCGTCGAAGGGCTTAATCACAATTTATTCTCTGTTGGTCAATTTTTGTGATGCGGATTTGGAAGTTGCTTTTCGGAAGTCTACATGTTATATCCGTGATTTGAAGGGAAATGATCTTCTCACATATCTCGTGGCAAGATTTATAGTCCATTCCTGCAAGAACTCAACACTCCCAATCCAATTTGCTTAATGGCTAAAGGTGACATCATCTCAAGGCATGGTTATGGCAACATCGTCTATCTCATTTAAACTTCCGACACAATCAATTTCTGCTTTCAAAGATAATATTTTTGATTGGCCTTCCAAAGCTGAAATTCTGTTCAAAGAGTCATCTGTGTTCTTCTTGTTAACTGCGGAAAGCAAAAAGAAAGTCCTTTTCACATTTTAAAAATAAAAAAAAAAAAAAAAGACTACCCCGACTCAAAAAGACGTTACAACTTCTACGACATTGACTTATGTGGTCCAATACGGGTAGAAAGCATTAATGGAAAGGAAATATGTTCTCCTGAAATTGTTGATGACAACTCCTATATACCTGGACTCACTTCTTGAGTCCAAAATGAAACACCTTGGAGTCTCATTGAATACCTCACACTCGTCAAAGAGGACTTCAGTGCTCAATTACAACAGTTCGAACTGACAAAGCAAGGAATTTCTTAATAAAACTCTCATGCATACTTGCAAAAGATGGGAATAAGATACGAAACGTCAACTGCTCGAACCCCAGAAGCAAAACGGCGTGTCGAAAGAACGGAACCGGAACTCCTATTGTTGAGGCTGCTCGACAATGCTAAGCGCCTCTAAATTTCCTCTGTTCATCTGGCTGAAGCAATTGCAACAGCATTTTTTACTCAAAACGTTCACTTGTAATTCCTCGACATGAGAAAACACCTTACCATATCATCAATGCCCAGAAACCGTCAATCAAGTTCTTTCACATCTGTTCTCTTTTATGCTACTCGTCAGAGTGGTGAAAAACTTGAGAAAATGAAAGAAAAAGGTGAGCATGTATTTTTGTTGGGTATCTATCAGTCAAAGAGCTATAGGGTATTATAACAAGAGAACAAGAATGATAGTTGAAACAATTCATGTTAACTTTGACGAATTGCCTCAAATGGCGTCAGATCACGTCAGTTCTGACCCCGGTCCACAATGTTCAACAACGGTACTTGAACAAGACAGTTTAAGTCCCGGTCCACAAAGTCAAGAAAATGTTCCTCAAATTGCTGAGACAGTAACAACGTCAAATGAGCTGGAATTGCTATATAGTCCGATGTTTAGTGAATTACTCAATGGAAATTCTCCTGTTGTGTCAAGCTTCCGCTGTACATGCTGCTGATAATCCTGATAAACGTCAACAACATAACACAACTCACACTTCTACAACAACCGATGTTGTAGATCCACCTCCATTGAACATTCATTCAACACATCAAACTCCAACTCAAGTACCAACTGTCACTGCACCTGAGAACATTAATCAAGCAGAAACCAATACAGAAAATGCACAATTTGACGACGATGAATTTATCAACATCTTCAGTACACCGGTACAAGATCAAGGGGAGACATCGTCTCGTCATGTTGATTCGTCAAACATGCATACTTTCTATCAACACCATCCCTCCCACAACATTGGAGCAGAAAGATCATCCATTAGAACAAGTCATTGGAAATCCTTCTCAATCAGTTAGAACAAGACGTCAGCTAGAAACAGATGGTGAGATGTGATATGTTTCGCACTCACCGTGAGTCGAACCGAACCAAAGAGACATCAAGAATGCCATGGCTGATTCTGCACGGATTGAATCCAATGCTAAGAACTTCATCAGTTTGCTCGACTAGATGTATGAGGGACTTAAGTCGTCAGGACCGACTTTGCAAAAATGTCATTAACAAAAGTGGCTCTGAAAAACAAACGTGATGAGGAAAATAGCTGTCTAACGCAACAAATCTCGTCTTGTGGCTAAGGATATGCTCAAAAGGAATGGAAATAGTATTTCGAATAGTCATTTTGCACCAGTTGAGCTAGTTTGGAAGCTTACGGTTTAATCCATTGCCGTATGCTGCAACACAAATCATTAACAGTGAACCAAATGGACATAAAAACATCATTTCTTTACGTTCCTCTGAAGGAAGAAGAATACGAAAACCTAACCAGGATGGATTGTTGACCCATATCATCCTGACAAAGTCTATCGTCTCAAGAAGGCATTATATGGTCTCAAACAAGCACCAAGAGCGTGGTATGATGAAATCTCCAACTTCCTGGTATCCGAATGATTCTCAAAAGGTTCTATTGATCTAACTCTGTTCATAACTAAACATAGGGAAGACATATTGCTTGTGCAACATTTACCGTTGATGACATATTATTTTTGGATTCTACAAACCCAAAACTCCAAAACGATTTTGGGAAAACTAATGCACAGCAAGGTTTGAAATGTCTATGATGGGGACTGAAATTTCTTTTTAGCAATTCAGATCCACCAATCCCACGAGAATCTTTAAATAAACCAAGCTAAGTATGCTCAAGAGATACTTAAAAAGCATGGTATGACCTCATGTGATAGCATTGGTACTCCAATGGCTACAAAACACCTAGATGCTGACTTGAGTGGAACTCCGGTCGACCAAACAAAATATCATAGTATGGGGGATCGGAAGCACTCAGTGTACCTAACAGCAAGTAGACCAATAAGTGTACATGCAACATGTATTGATCTCCTATCAAGCGAAACCTACTGAGAAACATCTTCAAAGCGGTAAATGAATCTTTCGTACCTTAAAGACTTCACATTATCATGGAACTATGGTATCTGAAGGATACCGGTTTCGAACTAACTGCTTTTTTAGATTCGGATCATGCGGGCTGTCTCGATACTTGTAAAAGCACATCTGGTGGCATACAATTTCTAGGAGGTGATAAGCTAGTCAGCTGGTCCTCAAAGAAGCATGACTGCACTTCAATGTCTTCAGCAGAGCAGAGTATGTTTTCCTTTATCTGCTGTTGCGCACAAAGTTCTATGGCAGAGAACTCAGCTCACAGATTATGGCTTTCACACTTTGATAAAATACCTATATTTGTGACTCAAAGGCAGCACATAGCCATCTCGTGCAAGTCTAGTCCTAGCATTCTCGTACAAACACATCGATGTCAGATATCACTTCATAAAGGAACAGGTTGAAAAGGGTATAGTTGAATTATTCTTTGTCGGAACTGAATACCAGTTAGCTGACTTGTTTACTAAAGCTTTATCGGAAGATAGGTTTAAGTATCTTGTCAGACGACTCGGTATGAGATGTTTGACTCTAGATGAACTGGAGATTCTGGCAAATGAATCTGCTTGATCCATCAAACATCAATTTGTAAATATTTTTATTCTCTCTTTATTTTTATTTATAATTTTTTGAAAAGAAATAAAAAATATAAAACCAAAAAAAGAAAATAGAAAAATAAAAAACCTAAGAAAAACAAAATATAAAAATCAGAAAAAAAAAAAAAATTTCAAAAATACCAAAAGAATCTTCTCTACATGTCTCTTAGAATTGATAAAATTTACGTACCTAGAAATGTTGATTAACATCGACATGGGCGTGTAAATGCAAGTTTCGAGCGAGAGTTTCAAATACTTTTCAAAACATGTCAATTCCTAAATTTTCCTTAATGACTTATGTACATTCAGGGCATAACTCGGTCCCGAATGTGATAGGGAAGTGTACGCTTCGTGCGCTACTCTAAAAAATAGAAGAGAAGTCCTTCTATCAAGTTTTTAAAATCCGTTGAACACAATTTTTCAAATAGAACTTTCAATGACAAATTGTCTACAATATAAGTTTGTGGTATTTTTCCATTAAAGTAGTAATTTGATTAAAATTGTGTGTTATCAACACTCCTTCCTCGAATATATTTTCATAGAATTGTATTACGTAGAAATGGTCATTTTATGTGAATCACTTTCCTGAGGGGGAGCTTTTATAAAACAAAGCATTTTAATGTGTTGATACATCTCACACATTCAATTTTATGTATCCAAACACATTCTGTAAAATTAAAATGTGGAAACTTATAATGTCAATTATTAATATACACTGTTCACTAAGGCATCTCACTCCGTCTTTAACATTTTGTGGTGTCATATCAATTTTTCATTCTAATGTCAAGTTTTAATACATATTGTATCACACAAATACTGTTGAAGGGGAAGCTGTCGAAATCTGAATTCAAGCATATCATGGTATATATTTTTCTCCACATTGAATTTTACCATGACAAATTTGTCATCAAATGGAAGTTTTCAAATACTAAGTGTTTTATTATTTAAAATAAGGGGAGAAAATGTGATTAAAATATGTTATAGTCGAATGTGATCTTTAAGACTCTAAGTGCAGCTCTTTCCTTCATGTGCTAAACAATTTCGAATCTCGAAGTCACAGTGAAGGGGGGGTATATGAAAATAATAATGTCAGAAAATGGTTTTATGGTTCGATCTTTATACCCAACAACCTATTAATTTCATGATGATTTTGAAGTCATAAGGTGGTTAGGTTAGGAATAAGTCCTACGATCCAACCAGAACTGGAGGGATCTACCCAAGGACACTCCATAGTTAGAAATAGCAGTCCTTAGGTATGATTGGAGAAGAATGTGTGATAAGGGAAAAAATGACGACTAAGATTGAGCTAACACTAGAACAATCACAACAAGAGTGTTAGTAATGAAATGTCTTGTAAGCATGAAGGGTTTGAAGAAAGAAAAGAAATGTATGATAAAGGGTAGAAAAGAAAGAAGCCCTCCACACAACTTAGGCAGAAACCGGGTCAATACCCTACACTTGAGTTCAAGTGCGGGTGATAGTAACGGTACACACAATTGTTGTGAGAAGGGGTCACATGCTGAAAAATTGGTTGTTGAATTATATGCTCTAAATGGTGTGTCTCTTTAATCCTAACCTTCTCTACTTCTTTTGGCCTAACGGGTGAATTAAGTCATCTCCCTATAAAAGAAACTTCCTTAGATTCTAATTCCCAGTCGTTTTCTATCACCTCCATATTCAAAAAATTAATACCTAGTGATCCACTTTGTCTTAATAAACCTGGTTTAAATCCATAATGTTTCTTATGATCATTAATGCATGGGTGATAATAGCAATACGTATCCTTATGATGGAAAGACGCCATGAGAGATGAAAGTGGTGTATGAATGGTCAAATAATCTAATGCCTTTATCCAAAAACTATCCGGACTATGTGGTTTGATGGGTGGTTTAAGGACTCTTTCATTTCCTAGACTTACATCTAAGGATGGAAAATTAGGTAAGGGTTGTGGTTGATATTTCGCTTCATCAAAAATAGGAACTTCCCTAGAGATAAGAGGAATGTCATGATTACAAGTATTCAAGCCTAAATCCTCTAGTTGTGTTTTGTCCAAAGGTTCTACCTCTATTGGGGTTCCTAAAGTCTCTTCTACTTCTTCTGGGTAAGTCACGGGCGGTGTGTATTCCTTAAATGACGGGAGGACTTGTGGGTTACTTTGTGGGTTTGGATTTTCCACCTTATCCTATGCTATACCTCTATGCATCTCAACCCAAACATTCTCATTTCCAAACAATCTTTTTGCTTGAGCCTTCAAATTTACTACTTCTTGTTCAGAAATAATGTTTGGTGGGTTGTCCCATTCTTTTTGGCCTTGGACGGAATTTTCTATGGCTTCCCATGCTTCTTCACCACTTAATTCCCTAAGGTTCCCGTCTGCTGTAAAGTCAAGGTCCATTCGGGTATAGTCGTCGATATGATCATAAAAGAACTGAGCAAGGGACCATAAATCAAGGCCATGATGAGGGACTCTTTGGATTAAGTTTTTGAAACGAGTCCATGCATCGTAGATAGATTCATCTTGATGTTGTTGGAATATCAAGGTATATCTTTGGAATGGTAAGGTTGTGTTTCGTGGTGCGTTTTGAAAGGGAGAGGTAGGTGGTCTTTCATACATCATGATGGTGAAAGAAAGAGTTACAAACAAAAGGCACAAAGAAAAGATAGACTACAAGAAAGCCAATTGACAGAAATTAAAATCTCACTTGATAGGAATTAGGCGAGTAGACCTAAGTTAAACAATGGTCAAAACCTAACTATTTCCCACGTAGCGGCGCCAAAAACTTGATGCGGTTATCGTTAGACTTCGACAAGAAGTTTTACAACTCCCTAGGCAGTGTACCTAATCGTTGTAGTGTAGTATAGGCAAGACTCGAGGGTTGTTATTGTTCTCTAGGGAAATAGGTTAGGAAGGCTCGAACAGGGCTTAGCCGAGATCTACGAGATTGAAAGGATATTATTTTTGTATTTTTATATTTTATAGAAAGCAGTAAAATTAATGGATTTGAGAGGTTGGTTGATTAACTAATTAATTAAACTAAATATAATCTATACTACTGGTGATAATTTATGATAAAATAGTGTATTTACTTAATCATGCATTACTCATTAGATTACTTCTCCTAATCATGTTGCCTTGTCACACTCGTGATGATCTGTGTAAGTATTTCCTAAGTCATGAACGAATTACACGAACCCGCCGTCTATTTAATATTCCGTTAAGGCAACGCACAAGTAAGGTAGTATGAAGACTGTTACCAGATGGTATCCTTTCTACACTTCTCGCGTTTCCTTAGACGTATGTGCCAATTTAATATCTTATGGCTAGTTTTCTAGAGCCTAACGTGCACATTTATCACAAGAAGCAAAAGTAAAAGGATTTACAATCCAACTTTTATGCAATCATAAGTAAATAAAAGGGAGGGTTTAACCTAACATGTTATAAAGAAAGAAAGAACATAGATCAATGAAACAATACATAGACATATTAAATTATTAAAGATAAACAATCTTACTTGATTAAAACATGGATTAAGGTCAGTTACAATAGGGTTTTTAAGCCCTAAAGACGGCCTAAAAGCTGACAAAATACTTAGGGTTCGGCTCCCCAAAAGTTATACAAAGTTACACAGTTAAAACCCTAAATTCGCTTTTGTATATATAGAGAAATCGCTGCGACGACGTCCAGTTTTAGTCGCGACGCCGTCACGAGATAGAATCTTCTAGGTCTGATTTAAGTCGGTTACGTCATGACGCTGTCGTCAAATCTCTGACGCCGTCACTAGATAGATCACGACGGCATCGCTTTATGCTTGCGACGCCGTCTCCACTCTCTATATGCACAATTCTTTAAGAGATTTGGTGTAGGTCCGTAGTCTTGTCTGTTTCTTCTCCAAATGAGCCCAAGTCACGTGTATTTCCTCCAAATGCCATCCAAGTGATAAAAACCTAAAAACAAACGATTAAGCACATAATCTGGGCATATTTGCATGATTTAAGGGGTTAAATGACCCTGAAATAGTGTATAAAATGACACCTCATCAAATACCCCTACACTTGGGATTTGCTTGTTCTCAAGCAAATGGGCTTTCCTACCTATACCTCATAATTAAAAGTACGAAAAGCATACACTAGCACCTCATATAAGTGTTTAGGATTCTCTCTTTCTCTCGGGTGTATAATAAATTATAACATAATGGAGAAACGGAAAATCAACACTCATTACCTGTCATAGCATATAAACTATCATACAAACCTCCACCGCTAGGTGCAAGCATTATTCATTACTATCCAAGAGGTCTTTTAAAGGGTTATGGGGGTGTATGTGTAAGATAACATTAATGGAAATGGAAACGGATGGGATACATTTGGGTGGCTTTGGGTGAATTTAGAGTGGAAGGGTTAGCTAATTATTTACACAAATACACGCTGATTTGGTTTCTAAGCCAAGACTCAGACGAAGATATACAAACTCTACATCAATCTCTTTCTTCTTGACTTTATGATAAACATAAATATAAGTAAATGACAGCCCGTACATTTTTTTACTTTTTTATATACATTTTTTTCGTACACTTTTGCCCTGCCATTGCTTAAACATATAATACATCATGGGTTTTTTTTACACTTGAACAAACATATGGGGGTATTGACTTAACTTTTCTTCTCTATTCTTCCGCGAAATAAATACTACCATGAATCCCAATCATCCCAAAACTGTATTTACAAGGATAAGGACTTAGCAACCGTGTACTCAAATAATTAACTTGGGTTAAAACAAATATATACTAAAAGTGAGTACATACAAGGTAGGCTAAGGCGATTTGGGTGTAACGATTGGTTTACATGTGACAATGCTCTTCATTAATAGTTCAGCTTAACTAAAAAATTACAAGAACCGTGAAAAAGGATAGACTCAAAGGGTTGTACTAGGGGTATCCTACACTAAAAATGAGTGCATGGCAATGGTGTGGGATAGTTATATGATCGGTGTGACAATCATAACAATTACAGGTTTAAAACATAGGTTAATCCTAGTGCCTTTTATCTAGCAAATCCTAATGCTTACTATGCGATCTCGGGATGCATAACAAAAACAAGTTCTAGAATTTAATATACTATTGGTACACTCATATAATTTAATACCAATCTCAATGCTCTAGAAAAGGCGACAAAGACCACACGTACACATCCGTAACGACGGAATAGACACATATGACTGCTCACTCATTAATTCGAGAAAGCTAAAGGTATAAATTATCTTGGGTATTAATAATAGATACCCGAATTCCTATAGATCTAAAGGCAAAATTCACATTTTTGGGGTGGAATTCTGAGGGTTTTTGTGCTAGTCATATAAATTCCTATCCATGAGACGCTATTAATACTCGGTTTTCGTCGGTATGTGTCATAAAAATTTTAAATTTTGGTTAAAATTACCTTTTTATGCTATGTTTCGATATATTACCCATCATTTTAAGGACAAAGCAAATGGCAAATAAAGGAATAGTTTCTAAGGCTTATTTTCCCCCCTTACACTTAAGTTGAACATTGTCCCCAATGTTCTTTAGAAGTACCCGTAAAAACGAATAAAGGGATAAGAAAACAAGTAAAAGAAACTAGTACTCCCTTGGTTTGCTCAATAATGGAGAAGAAACATGCGATAACTAGTTAAATCGTCCTCCAAAAATCATCCAATGAAACTTCCTAAGAACTTCTAAGCTTCTTCTCATCAAATATAACCTGTAATCAAAGACAAAGACAACTACTCCAAGCATAAAATCCATGGGATAGATATATATACAATAAGAGTTTAGGGTTTTGACTCTATTAAAACAGTAAAGATAGGATGAGAGAATCGTTAAACTCATGGTTTTGTAGGTTTATAAAAGAATTTAAACTTTCTAAGTGTTGTACAAGTTATACTTTCAAAAATAATTAATTTTTTTTGAGTTTTCCTGTGACTGGGCGTTTGACGCCGTCAGGAATATCCTGACCTCGTCACAAGTGTCGTGGTGATGGCGTCACGTGTAAATCGTGACGCCATCTCCACACTCTGTGAAAACTCATTTTTTTGTTTTTGATGAAAAATTTCCTGCACTCATTCTTATAAGTTATTTTCCTGTACAAAATGCTGCATAACAATCTGAGAATTAATAATTCAATCATATGGCTTGAAACTGACGTGGATTAATCTAAACAATTTATTTTAAATGTTTAAATTTGGTTCTAAAAACCAGATATTTCCCCTACACTTATTTTGTTGCAAAATACTTTTGATTGCAAATAAGACAAAGTTACAAACAAACAAAGCATGATTACAAAATAATTCAAACATAATAAAACAAACAATAAAGAGTTAAAACACAGAATATCCCTAATATTAAACGATAATTAGATCCAACAAACATAGAGATAATAGTTCAAATATTCGAATCCTAGACTATTACAATCCATAACTGTTTAACAACGAAAGAAATTACAGAGTTCAAAACAAAACATGAACAATCACTAAGAGTCATCATAAGAGGGGCCATGGCGGTACTCGTAGCCTGGAGGCATGTATCCTTGATAGCCAATGGGAGGGTAGTCAGCTTTATACCTAAGTAATAGATTAATCTGTAGGTGGGGATTTAGGTTATCACGAGTGGATAGGTATTGGAATTAGCAAACTGTGTGATTATACATCCAATGGGCTAGGTCATCCTGTTGCCCCATCCAAATGTTGAGCCTTCCCCACTGCTCATCTTGCTGATCCATCTAACGCGCCTGGCGAACTTGCCAATCACCTTGGCTCATGTTGCGGTATATGTCGGCAGAGCCTCCAACTCCCTCATGTCCTACGTACTCTCCAGCTGCCTTGTTGCCCCCATCATCTCCCTCATTGACCACGGCTTCCCGTGTTGTAGGCCAACAGCACCCCCCATCATGTAACTCCATAATAACCCCCATTGCAATAAGCGACTTTTTATGTTGGATGGTATGATCTTGTATGTTGTGCAATGTAAATTAGTATGTCGCATTCCCGTGTTTTTGCCGCTGATGGGGTGTGACAATGATCATTTGTGGTGATGTTTTATTTACAAGTTGAAGAACAGGGTATATGCACATTTATTTTTATAATAGATACAAATCAAATTATTTATCCTATCAGTGACACATATTATTTGTAATTCCTTTCAAAAAACAATGAAACATATTTATGCTCGTTATTGTTTGTTTAACTTTGTTGTTACCATTACAATTTATGGAATTTAAATATTTGATATTTTGTTAGTTATTTAATCACTTTTATTTATTATATTTCGTATTGAGGATAAAACATCCCTATATACTTTGATGAAACATATATCCAATTTGTTATAAATTAAATTCTTTTTTTATTTTATTTGTCGATGTTAGTTTTATTAAGTGTACATAAACTTTAATATTCCTCTAAGTATTTTTTATACTTTATGTTAAATTTTGGCATAATTTTAAAATAATTTCAATTATCTCTTTTATAAGTTTACTTTATATACATTTTAAATCCATTTATTAATCCTAAAACAATTTCTTAAAGCATCGTGTCCAACGGACGGGCCTTGCGGCTAGTTAAATATATTATTTGAGCACTGGGTGCCTCATTATTCAAGATGCTATTTAAATATTTCAATAAGCTTAGTTTTATGTTGCATGTTTCTAACTGATGATAATATTTATTTGGGTTAAAATCATGAAATAGTAATCAACTTTCAGTTTTGTTCCAATTTAGTCACTGCAACTTTCTTTTGATTATGAAATAATAATTAAGTTTGAAAAGTGTTCTGTTTTAGTCACTCAAAGTTTCGATAGTGTTCTATTATTATGTAATTTTTATGTTTGAGTGACTAAAACGTAACATTTTTCAAACTTGGTTATTATTTTATGACATATATCTCTTTTCATCTGTGCATAAGTTGTTTGTACATTAAGTTGGTTGGTGTTAGTGAAATTCAGGGGGTAGGTATTTATTATTAAGGTACAATCAAATAATGCATATATGAATATCTTAAAGATAATTTTTTTAACAATTACACAATAATGGAACAGTACTGAAACTTGAGTAGTTTTTATTTGGGGTGTTTAGTGTTTGGTTTGACACCGAATAAACCGAAAAAGAAACTGGACCGAAACCGAATAGAACCGAACCGAAAATTTTAATTGGTGTATGGTTTGGTTTGAAACCAAACCGAAATATTTAATTGGTGTTTGGTTTGTTTATGGTTTGACAAGAATAAAACCAAACCGAAAAAACCGTATACCTCTATACACATAGAAAAAGTAAATTATATATACACTTCTATCGTATTAACCTTACTAGCAATCCTTCTCAAATCAAGCATTGATGAATATTCATGAGCAACTGAAAAAGAGTTTGCCTACTTGATTCAAATAAATTCACATATACTGAGCGAGCGAGAGTGCTTGAAGATGGAATATTCAAGCTGATAAAGCTTCTGAAGAATTTTGTTGAATAAAATTTATCATAGTTCGCTTTCTTTTATTTTTGTTAAGTTTCAAATTTCTTAAACTTTTTTTTGTTGATTTACTTGAACACTCTGTGAGACTTTTTGATTTATTAATTTTATTTAAATTTTTTAGGTTTTTATTTATAACTTTTATATTATATTTTGAGGAAAACGTTTATAAATTTTTTGGAGTTCACTTGAATTTGGTTTTTTTGGATTTAACCGAAACCAAACCGAATTTTAATTTGGTGTATGGTTTGCTTTTATCCGTTCTATAATTGGTTTGGTTTGGTTTTGGTTTTGACTTTGAGAATTTTTAAACTGAGGAACCCAAACCGTACAACCCACAAACCCGAAAACCGAACCAATGAACACCCCTAGTTTTTATGGTTAATTTAAAGTTTGAGTGCCTTAATTGGAACAGTGATTAAACATTGTTATTATGAGTCAACATTTTACCTATTTATAAAGTTATAGTAGAGTAATAATATAGGGGAAAAAATCATACACATATGAGCTCAAATGGAAAAATAAGTTAATATATTATACCTTTATATATAAAGAGGAAGATCGTTCCCCCGAGGCTCATTAAATGCATTTAAATGAAAACCCGCCCAACCCTTTTTCTTTTCGGTTGTAGTATTTTATTCCATTCAAGCAAAATCAATCTCTCTCACACTGCCATTCACCCTCCCAATTTTTACACGTATGTGATGAGTCAAGTACGTGTCTAGATCTATACACATAACCAAAACACACACACCTCTTCATAACGGATCACACCTTTCTTGATCTTTCTTTCTCTCTCTTTAAATCAGATCTCATCCATGATAATATGGTTCGTCTTTGCTTCTGAGGGTTTTAAAACCTATTGTCTGCTCTTTCGTCGCTAAGTTGAAATCTAATGGAGTTGGTTTTGATCACGGTCTTTTCTCTGTTACTGCAATAAGAGATAAGCCAGGGTTTGTTTGGTGATGATGCTTTCAGTAGTGGAATTATTATTGTGTGTTTGGTTGCCGATAATTTTGTTGACTATATTTTGGCCTTATTAAGCTTGAACTAAACAAGGTATATGTTCAACTGTTTGATTTCATGATCTTTATGGTTTACTGTTACTGTTTGATTTCATGATCTTCATTGGGTTTATGTTTCTAAAAAGGGTTGTTTGGCTTCATTTGTGATTAAAATTGTTTTTGATTACATACTACTGAGATGTGATATTGATGCTCCTTCGATGCCACCCCTCCTTTCGTTGCCGCTATCTACGGCGTGCGATGATAGTGACGGGTGCGTGAAGATGGTGATAGGCTTATAGGATGTAAAACAAACCAACTGGTTGAAATTGAGCCGTATCTTGGCGGGGCAGCACATGGCGGCTCGAATTCTCTTTTACCTGGGTTTCATGAGAATTGTCCCTTATATTTCATGAGAATTTTGGTGATATCGATTGTGAAAGGCTATGTATAATCCGAGCCTTGGATATAAGGCACGTTTTGTGTGAAAGAGATGCGATAACAATCACGTTGATAGCTATTGTGATTGGTGCATTTTCGATCGGTTTCTATTTCATGATAATTGTGGTGATATCGATTGTGGAAGGCTATGATGAATGTGAAAGGCTATGAAAAAGGCGAGATTATCCACACCTTGGCGTGGCAACGTATTGCGTTTGCAGCCATGGCGGGTGCGTCCTCTGTCTTCAGTTGTTTGCCTACCTGAGCCTCCTGTACAATCACATCGCCAATCCTTATCTTTACGATGTTAATTAAATAGTTATAATACATATAGTAAAGAGGTGATTGTGCGACCACAATAACTTTCACTCTCCACCTACTCAACCATATGGGTCCCAATATCCTCCCGGTAAGCCCTTATTCGTTAAAACATGTTATTGTTTCTTAATTAGTGAACTGTTTGAAATTTAGGCCTGCACGAGCTTTCTAATGAATATAACGTATAATCTTATTTTTTGCAGATGAGAAAATGTTACGCGTGAGCTGGAGGCCAAGTGTGGTGCAGTCGTATAATGATGACGTTATAGTGAGTGATAGCCTCTTAAAAAATTTAATTTTTAGGCTTTCGAAACTGATACCAATATATTGTGACCTCGAGAGTAAAAAATGCGCTCTTAAAAATGAAACAAAGTACATGCCTACAGATGTGGGTCTTCTACAGACTATGACATCTACGGCATGGATTGCAAATCGACGCTTTTGTAGAATCTCTATACATGATTCAGGTACATACATCATTATTACCTGCTATTGTTATTGCTACCGAATGTAGAGGCAAAATCTGTAAGTAATGGCTTCGAGTTACTTGATTTTAAAACTTTAACGCAGAAATCATGCAAAAGCCGATGCGAGTGATGCTGATGCTTCCAAGGTTATTATCTACTTCAAAACTATTTCTGTCACTATGTAAATGAATTCTCCCAGTATTGCAATGGTTTTATATGACACGGGTTTTATTTGTGACCAAAAAATCACTATTTGGTGCAGATGGTGGATTCTTCGACAACGTGGCAGTGAATTGGGAATTGACATTTCCTACAAAGCATGAGAAGTTCTGGTCTTGGGAAAGAAATCTAAGTTCTACACTACACATTATTTGAACAAAGTTGTTGACCTGCCTTCTCGGTCACCAATCTAGGAGCTTGGCTTGAGAAGACGGTTGAGATGCAAAACCAATGCGCGCATCCAACAACAGCTACTACAAACAAGTAACTATCCGTTGAATTTTAATACATTACGGAGGTACGTCACTTAGTTTGGGTCAAAAGTAACTAATTTAATTTACCAAAGATTCAACAATTAAGAATTTACTTGACTGCACATTCGACCTTTCATGAACCACACAGAGCAATGTGTATGATCAGATTGTCAAATCTTTGAATTTGTAAATTTCGCCTAAAAACAAAAAAATCATGTTAGTGGTATGTTTGGTTCACAACTTGATATGAACTGAAAACCGAACTACGACCAGACCAGTAACAACCTAACTAAACTTGAATCATCATGACTTATCCGCTTATCCGTTATAGGTTATAAGTTATAACAGACCTTTTTTGGTTAAAAGTGACTATTTTCTGCCATTTGAAAAGTTGATAAAAAAGTTATTTGAGCTTCAAAGCTGGAAGTAACATTGATTGGGAGTGAAACAGTTTCACCCAAAAATGAACTAGCATCAAATAGTTTAGATAAGTTATGTTTTTAGTTTTTTTTTTGGACGTATCGCGAATTGTGAAGGCGTTTCAAGATATGGTAATGTGCTTGAAATTTGAAATCTATTTGGTGAGCATTCATTTGTATCATTATGGATCGGAAATAGTTGATAGTTTATATAATGGTTTTTAGAAATATGAGACTATTTATTTATTTTCATATATGGTGGTAAATCAAGACTTACATATCATACTGTTACTTCTATGCTTCCTATTACTACTCCTATGCCGCTTTTAGAAGCAAGTGATATGTGCATGGATAAATTCGATCTCACTTTCTGTTTTTAAGCTGTGATTAGTGAGTTTGAGATTTTTGGATTCAATGTTTGAGCGTATTTATCATGTTTGATATAACATGACAATGTAGCAAGTGATATCACTTAAATGTTTCATATCTTTTGAACTACATGTATCTTTCGTTTTGAATCATTACAATTTTTTTAGCCTTAGGCTGAAACATTATTTTTAGTTGCTTACATGTTTACACAAAATGTTTTAGACATATTTTCTTTGTTGTTAAATAGTTGGATGCTTTATAATGTTAGTGTTATGTGCAGGCTTGACTCAAGATTCGGGTGCGCCAAGATTACGTAATTGGCCAAC